>JBBJLS010120244.1:0-17815 GCA_037577275.1 Bryconaethiops microstoma | reverse complement strand
AACACCCTCTCTGAATTATGAGTTCGTTTTCTCTCTCTCTCCTTTGCTCTCTGTGTGTGAGTGTGTGTGTGTGTGTGTGTGTGTGTGTGTGTGTGTGTGTGTGTGTGTGTGTGTGTGTGTCATGCTGTCATCTTGTACATTCAGAAGCCTTTTTCGTTCCTACAGTGTCTCGATGTTGACATTGTCAGTTGCATCATCCAGGAGAATTCTTTTGTCCGAATTTGTTTGAATATATTGTGATTTCAGGGAAGGGCAGTGAGGTCAAAACTGGGTCGACTGTAGGCAATCCTCAGGCACTATGAATTAAAGGTCCCATTTTATATAACACTCTCCTACTTTTTGAGTATATTAATACTGTATAAGGTTCGAAACACACTATTCACACCCCTGTCCATTTAATCCATAAATGAAGCTGCTAAAGCAGAATTAAGGGAGAATTTTGAAGATGCTTGGGATCATCATCCTGTTGAAGAATGAAATTTTATCCATAAACCAGAAGGAATTGTGTGATGTTGAAGAACTGAGCGATAGTTTCTTTTTTCACGATCAACACAGAGTGAATGCCAGGGCGCTGAAGACAAACCTGTTATGTCTCTTCAAAACCTTTGAGCCTTTGCACCTAAATAATGTTCCAAGAGACTATAAAGAGAGTTAGATTTGTATTTTCTTGCCATAAAATTTTGAAAAAGCAACGTATCATTTTATTAAAATATAAATATGTGGCCCCGAACTTCTGTCTAATCTGTGTATCTGCCTATTCAACCTACAGCAGTTTAGCTCCGTCCATTCACTCTGAAGTTATAAGTAGTGTTTCAGATGGAACTTCCCTTTGAACAAATATAGTACAAGGCTCATTTACAAATATCAATCGTAAAGACACTGTAACAAAATTTTAAGTGTCCTATCTTTGTGGTTCCGATACTTGATGATGCTGCGTCCATCCATGGCTGTCCAGGAGAGCATGACCGGCTTTGCTCACTCTGGTTGGGTACGATGGCCCTCCTTCTTCCACCTTTACTCACTAGTAGTATACTGCGTGATCTCTTGGTCTGTGTGCCAAGATTAAACCTGTAATACTGGGTGGAAAAGAAGACAATTAAACCCCAGTTCTGAGAGAGAACATCTAACTTACACAGCAAATTGCCACCTACTGGTCAAACAAACACCGCTTTTCTATTTTATCTCGTTTTCAGGGCACTAAGGGCTTAAATTCAACTTTTTTACTACCATATTAACAAATACTGTACTTTTATAAATGGGATCAACAATACAATGCATACTAAATGTAAGTAGAAAAATACTTAAAAACATGTAAAGCCCAAATGTGACCACACTTTGTGGGTGTCACACTAGCACATATCTGTTAATGGATGTAAAAGAAGTGGTGGTTAATGTTCTCCTCCAAGCATCTTGAACCTTTCGACATCACTGAGGCAGTTTCAGGTGAATCAGGAGGACGTTCTGGCCTTCACAGTCCAGTGTTGGTGATACTGAGATGGGCCAGTCCCAGCTAGTACGTGGAACCGGATACAAATAAATAACAGAGAAAATTGGGCGGAAATAATTTAATGCTGCTTTCTTGTGATGCTGGAAACTGGAAAATATTTTTTTTCCCGATTTTCCCAGGTTCTCAGGTGTTACACAAGTTTATGAAATATGTCTTATCTTGTACACCAATAAGCAAATGCAAAACTGGGAATAAAGGTAACAAAGTACACTAGAGCATGTTTTCTTTTTCGACAGGGAGGTGGAGATGACGATGTTCGTCACCTATGGAAGGATGACTGAAAGCAAACCCAAATGGGTTTTTTGTGTGTGTGTGTGTGTGTGTGTGTGTGTGTGTGTGTGTGTGTGTGTGTGTGTTGAGTGGCAGAGTGGCACTAGCACATGCCTGCCAACCACACATCCAACTTTTTTATTTTCACTTTCATTTCGGCTTCTCTGTGACCAAGTTTCAGTTCTGTTCTTAAGTGTCCTTAAGATAATCATCATCATATTGTCAAAAAAATTATAATAATAAATTAATGTAATGATAATGATATAAATTAAAAAAGAAAACGTATAATAATAATAATAATAATAATAATAATAATAATAATAATAATAATTTATTAATATCGTAATATTTGTAAGATTTGTAAATAAAAACAAGGCAAAAACTGTATATAGGACTAATATTGTATATTCTATTAATAACATAGGATGTAAATAAAGATGTTATAAAGATATCTATATGTAAAGTACATCTATATATTACAAAGATGTCAGAATGCGAATAATAAAAAAAGCAATAGTGTGTGTGTGTGTGTGTGTCTCTCTCTCTGTCTGTCAGTCAGTGTGTGTGTGTGTGTGTGTGTGTGTGTGTGTGTGTATGAGAGTGATGGAGCTCTGGACTGAGCTCTCCTGTGGGGGCTCCTCCTGATCTCCTCCTGATCTTCTCTCCTCTCCTTCTCTCCTCTCTTGTTCTTCTGGAGAGGTGTTTATTCTGGTCTTCTGCTGGTTCCTGGCTCTTCTCTCCTCTCCGTCATGACTGTGGAGCAGAATGTTCTCCAGCAGCACTCTCAGAAGGTAAAGCTACGCTACGCTATGCTAGGCTAAGCTAGGCTAAGCTAATGTTTTAGCTCTGCGCCAGTGTGTAGTGAAGCGGTTCGATTCCTTGTAACGAACCGACTCTTTTGAATCTGTAAACGAATCATTTAAGGAACAGGGTCATATTTTAAGGAACAGGGCAATTTTTGTTTGTTAAATTCTAATTTCTGGATGTGGGAGAATTGTTAAGTGTTCCTATGCTACACTTAGTCTCTTGTTTTGTTAGAGGTTTCCTGTGCAATATCGTTTTTGATATATCTAACGTAGGTAATTATTGTTTCATAACCTGATTTCTGGATGTGGGAGAATTGGAAAGTGTGTAAAGTGGCTTTTATAGTCACACGTGAACACACAACATCACAGCCCACAGTCTGAACAGTGTGAAATTCTTTCTCTGTATTTAACCCATTCACCAAGTGAAGCAGCGGGCAGGCAGGAACGCAGTGCACAGGTGCAGTGTGTGCTCATGGGTACCTCAGTGGTGTCACTAGCAGGCTTGGGATTCGAACACATGACCTTCTGATCACAGTGGCAACTCCCTGCTGCTGTATGGGCTGCTTGTAGATTTTTAGTTCATTTTAAGACATACAGATTATGATTTATGGAAATCCATCCTATCTGCAGCATCTTTTTAAAACAGAAGCACTTGTTTGTTAGATCACGCCAATGGTCACCATCCCTGATCCTGGAGGCCTACATTTCCAGCCACACCTCTTCCAGCTAATTAACCTCTTCAGATGATCTGATTGATTGGATCAAGTGTATTGGTTTTGAGTTAAGGTTTGTGGGGGGGGTAGCATGTTAGATACAGGTTAAAACTGTTCATGGTCCTGGGTTTTTTAATTAGTAGTGTGTATGACAGTTGATGGCCAGTCAGCAGCTTAATTAACGCAAGATCAGAAATGGTTCAAGGTCTGAATTTTAAGATATATGAGACTTTGGAAAAAATTTGATACAAACACAGCTGGTGGTTTAGTGATTAGGGAGTCGCCCCTGCGATCAGAAGTGCGTGGGTTTGAATTCCAGGACTGCTTGTGGCACCACTGAGTTACCCTTGAGCAAAGTTCTCTCCCCACACACTGCTTCTCAGGCACTGCATTTCACATTGTTCACATTGTGTTCATGTATGACAAATAGACACTTTACATGTAATCACTTTACAAAAAAAAATTTGTATGAAAAGTGTAATCGCTACTGACTATTGACTATTTAATGCAAAGGCTATTAATTTTAGGCTATTCATTTGAGGTATGTTGTTATGGTTAGAATGTTAACATCGTAGTATTATTATTATTATTGTTGTTGTAATGTTAGAAATATTTCTACTCGTGGAAGCAACCTTGGTGTATCTGTTCAAGGGGAAACGATTCAATTGAGTCATTCCTGAAAATCGGTTCAAATGAACGAGACATGTATCGCTACAGTTTGAGGGACGTTAGCTAAGCTAAGCTAACCTTAGTGTAATTTGTCGTATTAAAGCACAAACCTTTCTCCTTTAGTTATCTAGCATGCATCTTTGTACAGATTCTCGCTTATGTATCCGCTTTAAGGCGTTAGTTGTGAACGAATTTCTGTTTTATTGGAGTAAAACAGTTTGAAAAGTTAGCTAACTGGCTAGCCAGCATGCTAATGTTGACATAGCTCCGTGACACGCCTAGAAACGAGTTTCGCTTGCAGCGCTAGTGGTGTTAAGCTCAAGGGCTATGTCTAATCACATTAAACCGTGTTTATACTTAAATGAAATCGTTACATTTAATTTTGCAACATCCTAACTTAGTAAATACATCAGTTTAAGGCGACAGGCTAAAGCTAACTCCCCAAACCTCCCTTAGTTTACAGATATCGAAACTGTGTTAAGTGTTCTCTACCTCAAATTGTAGCAGAAAAGGGACTAAATGTGGCCTCTTGTCCAAAAAAACCTCAGTGAAATTGAAAAATCATGTGTATCCTGTTTTGCGAAACACAATCAGACCTTTGTGGTGTGTGTCCAGTGCTGAAAACACCAGGCTATCCCACTGTCCATGACTCAGAGCTCAGGGTGGTCCAATCCTGTATCTTTTTCTTGCCTATTTGTACCTTAATTAGTTTAAAATGAACATTTTTACTGGAAGTTAAGGCATATATCTCTATAGAACCAGTCTAGGTCTGTGTCATTAAGAAGCTGTGAGAGTGTGTATGATCCTTGTTGACACTTGGATTTGCTGTCTGTGAGATTCAGAAATGTCATTTTAGCCTTTTAATCTGACTTATTATGAGGCACACTGGACTTTTCTAGCTAAGCATGAGTTATGGGAAGGTTTATAGCATGTTTGACAGCGTGTTACTGTATTTGAGGCAAGAATGTGTGCCCTGAGGTCAGTACGATTTGTGGGCCCTCTTCAGAAACCTGAAATTACAGGTTCTGTTCAGATCACTGTTGTGAAATATTTGGTTCCCCACTCAGAGGTGGATCTGGACTGGTGGTTTTGTTTGGCGTAGTATTAGTGGGGCAATGCCTCATAGGTGGGACAGGAGTACAGGGCAGGGGCAGCTGGTGGTTGGGGAGTCACCCCTGCGATCATAAGGTTGTGGTTTAGATTCCCAGGGCTGCTAGTGGCACCACTGAGGTACCCTTGAGCAAGGTACTGTCCCCACACACTGCTTCACTTGGTAAACGGCTTAAATACAGAGAAGAATTTCACACTGTTCACACTGTGTGCTGTGGTGTGGTGTGTTCACACGTGACCATAAGAGTCACTTTACTTTAGATAGTGTTTAGATAACTGTGTGATCTGACCCTACTGCTGAGTTGAAACTGTATTATAGATTGGGGAAACATGATCAAGACTCAAAAACCTGAATTGTTTCATAATTTCATAATGGGAATCACCTTACTTACAGTATGTAGATGTGTAGTAGAGCCTTTATTCTTTGAAGCCCTGCTCACCCAACTCTTTTTCTGGAATCAAGGGTCTTAATAGGCCAAACTAAAAGTCCCTATTTCCCTCTGTAGACTTTATTCTAGATGTTGAAACATTATTGTAAGGAACTGATGCTGAATGATTAGTTCTGGATCTCAAAAACCATTCCAGCCCATCTCAGAAATACTGGGTGAAGCCCCATCACTTCAAAAAATGGTTTCAGACTAATACTGGGGCCTTATGTTGATCCTATGTGCAGTATCATATTTCTTAACGGGTGCTATATTATTTTATTATGTGCAATATCTTATTTGCAATAATTTTACCATGTGAAGTATCACTACTTATGTCAATATTACAGATAGACTATTGATCTCTATTACATTCAGTAACAGACTCCAACCACTGTTTGTGTTACTAGTAAATCGCTTCACTGTAAGTTACTTATCTGTAGTATTTATAACTCAGCATTTGTGTATATAGTATAGTGTATTTCATATTAATTAACTGAATTTTTTTTAGATATTATATTTTATATTGTTCTTGTCTCTGTGTGTCTGTGCAGCAGTTTCCTTTTTCCGGGATCAAAAAGTTTTCTGATTCTGATTCTAATGACTCTCTAACTGGCGCTTCACATTGAGCGTGAGAACCTGTTCAGCCGCTCCACGTTGGATGGAGCTCCATCACTCCTGATAACAGTTTTATTGCCTCACACTACTATGCCGAGGCAGAGGGGGGGGGGGGTTATATCCATCTAGCTGACATCTGACACTGGTCATGGTGACCTGTTCGGCTGCTCCAGAGCATCCCATTCCCTTGGCAGTGCTTTTGTGCACAGATTCTTCAAGCCTGGAGATCCAGGAGAGCACAAATCTTGTAGACAGGTCCTAACAAACCATCTGTCAGTCTCTCCATATGACTGTCATTGATCTGATCATTTCTAAAGTTTGCAAGTACTGCAGCAAAGGCAGTACTTTCTCATAAAAGTGAGTTCAATAATAATGGAACTCACTTTTATGATACACAATCCATGTCACTATGTTCATTTTCTTGATTTTGCACAGTTGGAACACATACGATGCACCGGTAGTGCCGCATTTCCCAAAAAATATTTGGTTCATTCACTGCATACAGCTATATCCAAAATAGCTGTAATTATTATAAAGCTGTCTCTGTTTAATGAACCATGCAGTCGGTCAGTGTTCATTTGGGTACTGACTCAGAGAAGCTTTTTGTAGCATAATTGAGTGTTTTTGTTATGTACTTTAATGTTGAATTATTATTCTAGAAAGTTACAGACGTGCCCACACTCTTTAACTGTAGCTTTTCTATTTGGCATGTGTATTTACACAGTTTCGGACACTTTGAACATCAAAATAGACTTCTCTGCTGACGCCTTTTCATTGCTCCTAACGTTTTAATGTTTAGTAAAGCTCTACCTGTCCTTTACATACAAACTACATCAGGTTGCTCTTTGAAAATGCAGCAGATGCACACTTTATCTGCATGTTTCGTAATAAATAGTGGCCCTTACACCCCTGAATTAGAAGTAGTCAGTGTGTCCTAATGTGCTGTCAATCGGAAGAATTTAGTGGGTGAGTGATTCACCCAGTATGATTACTTTGGATTCCATTCTAGGGAGGAGTGCTTTTTTCATAAGTATGTGGGGTTTTTTTTTTTTTTGGTTAGTTTTTTTTAAAGGTCTTTGTTTGGGTGTGCTTGGCACTTATTTCTTGGCATTTGTGCCCTGCACAAACACAACACGGTGAAAGGGTGGCTGCATTATTTATTGCTCCATCTCTCTTAAAAGGTGTGGCCTCTGTTTTCCCTCTCCTGTTCTCTTGAGTGCCTGCTACTCCCAAACACTGCTGAAGTGAACTTTCAGGAAGGCCTCGGTGCTGCTGGGGTACAAAGGGCCAGTAATTTAGAGCACTTTTCTTGGACTGTGTTTGCTGGTAGTGCTCTCCAAGAGCTCTGTAGCTTCAGGCTCTGAGTTTTTAAAGCACCGTCCATGTGGACATCCTGGAACCAGCACACGGTCTGTGAGAAATCTGTGCTCCAGAGTTTTGAGTCGCTTCAAGGTCAAATGTCTGTACTGTGGTCAGTGTGATTTTGACCTTTAAAAAAAAAAAACAGGACTGTACAGCGGTTCATTCAGAATTTCCCATGACTGAAGCACTAGGGGTTATTTTTACACACTGTGATTAAACACTGACGCTGACTTTGTTTATTTCTTTCTGCAGCACCAACAGACGTTACTGAATCAACTGAGAGAAGTCACTGGAACCACAGATGTTCAGCTATTACAGCAGGCCCTACAGGTAAAGAGACTCTGCACTTATTAGTCTCCCCTTTGCTTCTTTTGATTTTATATACCACTTCCTTTTTTATGCATAAATCTTATTTTACTGAAGAATTTGAAACAGCTGCAAACACTAGATAACATTATCAGATCCCCTTGTCATGTATTCCACTATTATGTACAGCTTTGCAATAGTTTTGGCCATGGTTCGAATTACGGGGGGTACTGGGTGGTGGCTGATCAAGACCCAGACCCCCCCCAGAGAGACACAAATAGCAGTGTGGGGAGGATTCTTAACGGTGTTATGAAGGCAGTACCCCTCAATTATGGAGGGGTAATTCACACTCTGACTTTGGCCTCTTTTTGTCCCCCAGGTCAGCAATGGTGACATAGGCGAGGCCGTAGCCTTTCTGACGGAGAAGAATGCCAAAGTCCCTCAGCAGGATGAAGCTACGTATTATCAGACTGCCCAGATTGGCAATGACAGATACATCAGCGTGGGCAGCCAGGCCGACACGAGTACGTATTTAAATCTTCTCTTGGCCTAACAGAACAAAGCTTGGCCCGAACCCCAGGGAGTTTTCTGCTCCTCTTGTAATGCAGACAGGGCATAAAACAACGCAGGGACCATGACCTTCCAGAAATCTTTTGTTACTAGAAACCAGATTGTAACGTCAGTGTCGCCAGAGAGGTTCTGTAACAGCTAGTAGAGTTGATTCAGGATTCTTTATGTCACATGTAGCTATACAAGTATGACATGTAGTGAAATGTGCCCCTGAAATGTCTGAGACTGTAATATAATTACAGTAAATTAAGGAGAAAATTAAAGGCTGGAACTGAGTAGTAATATGTAGACGACATATAACAAAGTTTATTTAACTTTACGAGTGTAAACAAATATGTAAACAAGATATGAAGTGTGCAGATGTATAGAATAGACTGTACTGTAAGGTGCAGCGTACTAGTTGCTGTAGATGTACAGTGATGTAATGATACAAACCTTAAATTTCCAGTTTCTGTTCCATTTTTTTAAATTTCGGTGTCTTGATTTTACAGAAATATTATTATATGCTTTACAGATTTATATGAACATTTACGGCATTACGGCACCAATCAGAAAGCAGTGACACTGTTAGCTCAGCTGTGGCCGACTTTTAGCCCTGCCGTTGGGCAGCACAGGTTCGGCTTGGGTTCGGGTCGCTTTATTTGTAATCCTTATGCCAGTAGAAGATAGTACTTCACCAGGCCCTCTCAGATCATACAGAGAGAAAGTTTTGTGGTTGTCAGTTGTGAAGTTTGTTGATGAGGTCTGACATGCTGAGCTGGGGATTTGAACCCTGGACCCTCAGATTGAAAGTCTGATGCTCTGGTAACTGAGCAATCTGGGCCCTGGTTGGTTAGATAAATAAATGTTTTCAGTGCCTATGGCACTGACTAGCCAAATAAGCCCTGAAAATCACAATATTCTAATAATAATAATTATAAGCACCTCAGGGTTTAAAAAGTCTTTTGAGTTTGGATGCATTCATCTGAGTAAAGCCTTGCCCACTTCAGTAGTACACTCCCAGAACCTTTATTTGTCATGTACTGTGCTTTCAGTGAGAGCAAGCAGCATATTGTGGAATTCGTGTTAAATTTGAAAAGTTTAAATAAGTTTGCATGTTTTTTCCAGTATTGTGTTGAAATTGCTACACCTTTAAGCAGTAGCACCTATCAGAGGATTTTTCTTCCATTGCTGCAAAAAAGCTTATAAGGATTAAATGAGTGTCATATTTCAGAGTATGAGGTTACATGTATGTCAAAAAATTAGTTGTGCACCGTGAGAATACAGTTTAATGCATTGCCACACTTATCTTACTTCATGTAGCCTGTTTAACTTAAATCATTTGATCTGCATTCATACATAATGCCAAGTGGTACATGCCTGGGTGATTGCTTGTAAATGTGATTGCATATATCACTGGAGGATAAGTATTTAATTGTGTCCCATCTCGTAAATACTTGAGAACTGTTGACCTGAGTAGAGAGGCATCGTTTCTAAGCCACTTCAGAAGACCACGTTATTAAGGCAGAGCACCCGACAAATTTTCTTCCCACATGCAGTAAATAGTAATAAAGTGGGGCTTAGATATTCATGTTGATGAAGCTTTGACTGGCAGGTAGGGGCAGAACCCGTTTTAATGATATGTTCTGAAACTCACTGATAATCAAGCCGTTGCTAATTTTGATCGTTTCCATAAGCATGTTCGATGACCGTCTTTGTTCGATAAATGGCTTGCTGATAGTGTCTCACTGCAAAGCACTTTTCAGGGCAATGCGGGTTTACACATTAGTATTCTGAACTGGAAACAGCAGTAGTTTAAGCTCTAACTTTAAATATCTTTTTTGATGCTGCAAAGAAAGAATTAGTATAATATCTGTGGTAAAATGTTGTTATAACTTTGTAAACCAATGTGAAAGGTGATCATTTTGGTCATTAATATCACAATAGAACATTTTTTAATATTGTCCCATTCCTGCCGTTGCAATAAAAGCAGGATGTGTTGAGTTCTGCTGGTCTTTCATGAAATGTGTGACTGTAGTGAATCCACACATTGTATTTTTAGCACAGAGACAACTGCCATGGCTTTGGTTTGGGAGCCTCACAAACTTAAGCGTACATGTTGTTTCAGACGTGATCGATTTGACCGGAGACGATAAAGATGACCTCCAGAGGGCCATCGCTCTCAGCCTGGAGGAGTCGAACCGGGCCTTCAGAGAGACAGGAATCACAGATGAGGAGCAGGCAATCAGCAGGTGTGTCAGACCTCCCACTGTGTCTGTCTGATTGTTATTTTGAAAGCGTATATGACAAATATAACATGATGGTACATTGTGAGTACAAAAAATGTATATATACTTATTTACCCACACTCACACACACATGCGAAATAAGAAAAGGTCATTTGATCAGCTAATGTACTCAGATTGTCTCTAATTTGTCTTAATGGCCCATTGTGTTCAGTTGTCTACATAAATCTAATACTCATAAATAATTGTAATATAATTGATCAAGATATGTGTAACACATCATTATAGTGTTCATTCCTAAAGCATGATCAGTCCAACATTACCAGATTAAGTCATTTATAAACGCTAACATTACAGAACAGCATTACTCTGTTAATCCCTAAAGAGGGAAATTTGGATCATTGTCATCTCAGCTGTGACATTATTACCTTCAGATACTTGTATAACTCTCTTGTCTTTTGTCTCATGCGATCAGAGTACTGGAAGCCAGCATAGCGGAGAACAAGGCGAGTCTGAAGAGGACTCACACGGAGGTATGGAGTGACTCGCCCAACCCTCATGACCGAAAGAGGCAAGAGAATTGCCCTGTGGGGCTGAAGAATGTGGGCAACACCTGCTGGTTTAGCGCTGTTATACAGGTGGGTTTCTGCTCGGGATAATTATTTCTACAGATATCACAGAAACCTGCAATGTTCAAATTATTTTTAACCAGTCACAATGTTTTACTGACTGTGAGGTTCCTGACAGATCACAGTTCTAGATTTGTGTTTTCTGCGGTGTTTTGATGCATCAAGATATTTATAATCTAAATAGGGACATTAATTTGGTCAAAATAATGCTGTAAAGGGGATATATCATAAGTAAAAATGTTTTTTTGGGGGTTTTTTTTAAATGTTTTTGAAGTGTTTTGAAGTCAATAAAGCCTGGTCTGCTTTCGAATGAGATGTAACACAGGGCAGCCCATTAGCCTTAAAGACTCCATATACACATGATCACTTCATGCGTCTCGAGTATAAGGATTATAGCTTTACAGGTTTGAGGAACAGATGTGGACTACTTGTGCACTGATGTACATTGCTCTGGATAAGCCTGTCAGCCAAATACCGTAAAAGTAAATGTAAGTAGGCAAGGCCAAGCCAAACAAATATGCGGAAATCAAAGGTGGCTTTGAAATTGCACAAACTATCTCAGGAGGTGGTCTGAAACATATTTGCGTGCCATGTTATAGCAGTGGAAATGCATCCATCTCTCCGAGCACCATTCAGCCCCTTCCAGTACTGTGACAGCGCCTCCCCCTTGTTGCTCTTCTTATATAAGAGACCTCTTGATAAGACTGCCACCACTTAATGCAGACATCACTGCTCCACGGTGTGTAAGTTAGATATTTAAATACCGTAGGCCACTTTGGATTAGCCAGTTTTCTCAAAGTACCAGTTTGATTCAGCTTTACCTGATTCAGGCTGATTTCTGTTTTTCTCGCCATAGTACTCGGCTGTCAGTCTGGCTGACTGGAGACACATCTGAGTACCAAGAGTAAATGCATGTGGCTAAAATGCTATCAGGACAGATACTAGTCACATGAAGTGACCTTGTGTAAACGCGGGAGAATAAAAGATATTGAAAACTGTGCCGTATGGGCTTTTAATAATATATCAGTATCGAATTCTTAATGTATTGCAGCAGATATCACAATTGCAATATAAGTGAAGACAGTCCTCACTCCCCAGCATTGATTTATCTGAAACTATTTGGGCATCCGGATGTCAATTGAGCCCATTAATGCACCATCGCTGATTCTGGGTACTTCTGCAACATATTTATACTGTTCATAAAACTATTCATGTATGTCATCTTTTTATGGAAGAAAATTGTCTATATTTACAAATCAGAAACTCTTTTCTTGTTGTTGGCAGACCTCAAATGCTTGACTCGGAGAGACTGAGCATACTGTAGCCAGGCTGTTTGTTCTAATTGTGTCAAAAATCTCTACTGATAGTGTAGTGTAGTGTATTTCTTCCATGGTGTCTCGGGGTAGAACTTGAACCATGAGGAGATATGTGTTGGGATCACTGGATACACTGTCACATGCTGTTTGCCTGCTGTGTGTAACCAGACTCCTGGAGAAGCAACAACACATTTAAAGACTGCTGGGACTGCTGCTGACATGCTGAGTTGTGCAGTCTTGTAAATTGCTAGTAACTTGCACAGGACTCTTACATAAGGGTCAACAGAGCAGTGTTTCTTAAACATTTGAACCCATTGCATGAAATTAATATTATGTACGTCTAGTAAGATGTGTCAAATGAATAGTCTCAGATTTGTTTTTATTTGTACTACACCAGCTTTACTCAATGGTCATCATTTTAAAATGGACTACAATCGTAGAAATATAAGTAGTTGGATCTAGAGAGTTGTTTTCAGCAATTAACCCTCGTACTAATTTTACAGCACAAAAACCTCTTTTCAGTACAGTCATTTTCTGTGTTTTGCTTTTTCAGTCCCTGTTCAACCTGTTGGAGTTCCAGAGGTTGGTTCTCCACTATTCCCCTCCTGCTAGGGTCCAGGAGTTGCCCCGCAACCAGAAGGTGAGCTTCCCCCATTCAACTCATTCCAGCACAAACACTCACCGTTACACATGGGAGTCCAGCAACACTATGTAGCTCCGACTGTCTCCAAAGAGTCTAACCAGTTTCATTGCCCACCATGGTCCGCTTTCTTTGACAAGAAGGGGCCATTGGACAGACACGCAAACTGACCATCGATTGATCATTGTTTTTGTGTAACATGTAGGACAGTGGTTCTCAAACACATCCTCAATGGTCCACGTTTCTACTTTGTCTTTATCTGTTGGCAGCTAAAGATTTTCAAAATAGTGCTACAAAAGACTATGCTATGTAGGTTGCATCAAAAATTGTATTACTGCTACTTATCTCTGCCACAGCCAGCCATAGGGCACATGCCATATGGCAGACCAGGGCATTATATGGCCCTTTTTTGAATAATGTTGTCAAAAAATCGATTCTCAGATACTAATCCATACTAAAATTTAGTGTCGAGTTCGATATCAATTAGCACTGGTATGCCAGTTTCGCATCTGCCGGTTCACGGAAATCGCGGGCAGACTACAACAATTTTCAACAGGCATTGCAGCGGGCAGCCCCTCCCCCGGCTACCTGGAGGACCCAATGTTTACATGACAGCCAGTTCGGGATTTAAAGGTGTGTGCCGCTTTTTTTAAATCTCCATAGAGAGCTAGGGGGCGCTCTGGGGGGGCTCCCATTGACACTCTACTGAGGGGAAAAAAAAGTGGCACGCACCTTTAAAAACAGCTGTCAGAGCATTTTGCCAAGTAGCAGCTTATCAATATATATAATTTACTGCTTTTTACAATGGGAGAAAACTAATATTGAGCAGAATTAAGTTCATCTTATCGTTGGATCGGCCCTCCAACACAGTTCAGGTTTTTCATGTGGACCCCTGTCGAAATTAATTGCCCAGCCCTGGTCTTATCTTATCTCTTAACCATTTAATTATGTTGCTTTTGCTCTGTGAAATTTCCCTTCAAGAAATCTAATGTGGTACATTCAGTTATTTATTAAAAAAAAGGACAAAAGACTCATGTTTATAGACAACTGTATATTACATTTTGAGAGTTTAGAATAAGGGAAAACTTGTCTACATAAGTCCTTGGCTTGTGTTTGTACAGTGTCTTAAACCATAAAAGCAAGTCTGAGGTGATTTAACAGCTTGACATGGTTTGAGGAATGAGTTATTCATGGAAATAAGTTTACATTACTTGTTAGCTTCTTTAGCATTGACGCTCCAAGATCTGCACGATATGGACAAAACATCAGTACTGCAGTTTTACTGCTACATATTGTGAGTTCAATTCCTTTCAATATATTAAAGAGCCCATATCATCACTTCTCTGGAATTAAACAGGCTTGAAGTCTGTAAATATTGTTACAAAATTTACATTCAATCCCCATCCATACAGTCCATAAACAGAAACTAAGATGCAAAACACAGCCTGTTTTCATAGTTTTTTGTGATGTCACACATGTACATAAATCATCTTATCCACCCTACAGCAGTTTAGCCCCACCCATTCAGGCTGAAGGACTGTTTCAGCCCTGTGCTGCCTCTTGAACAAGCTGTAATACAGGGGAGCCAATCAGAAAAGAGATCATTAACCTATATCAGTCTTAAAAGTACAGTAACAAAAACAGCCTGTTTAATATTAAGCGGTAAACGAAGGTTGGAAAATGATGTAAAAATAAACTAAGATGAATTATGAAATATATTTTAGGTAAAAACTTATTAGAATAAGAAAAATGTAGAATATGGATGTTTTAAAAACACTTCAGTGAATATTAAAAGGAAAAAGACTGGCCAAAATAATTGGACTTTATTTGGATTTCATGAACACCCAGTAACTCACCTGGAGCTGTGCTTGGTCTGCAATGTTAAAACCACCATGATTGGTCAGAGGATCGTTTGCAACTATAGCGTTATTGCAGAGACTAATATTGCAATAACTTAACAGATGATTTCTAGTGAAGCCCTGGTAGCTCCAGTGGGGGGGGGGCTGTGTAAATCCAATTTTCAGCCAAACCATTGACTGTAGCTTGACTGAATAGCTTTGGCCCGCAGGGCTCAGGTGGGCTGCTCCAGTGGTCAAGTGGGGGTCCGAGTGAATACAAGGTAAAAGCTGCTGTAAAAGCCGTGCTGACACAGCCTGACCTGTCTGCTAAAACGTGACAGCAAGTGGGAGCAGCGTTACACCAGAAAACCACAGGGACTCTTTCTCTCTCTCACACACACACACACACACACACACCCCTGATCGCAGCAGGGGTCAACGAATCGGGGCAGAGACAATACCAGCCGGCCTAAAATTTCACCCTGATGGATTTTGTTGACGTCAACAAAGGAGATGAAAAAGTGGAGTGGGGAGAGACTCAGAATGGAACGAACACACACACACACAAACAAAAATGTGTCAATTTTGGCAATTGCTATACATTAAACTGGAAACGAGCAATAGTGCACACACTTGCACACATACACACACACTCCTACACACACACACACAAACGCACATGCGCACACAAAAACGCATGCGCACGCGTGCACACACAAATGCGTGCACACATACACACACACACACACACACGTGTCCACAGGGAAGACCATCCGATAAGTTTGTAGCTAATACTGATTTGTCTCATTTACCCAAATTTGACCCAAAAATACACTTATATTTGAAAAACAGTGTTTTGTTACAGATTATATATATATATATATATATATATATAGATAGATAGATGTGTGTGTGTGTGTGTGTGTGTGTGTTCAATCTCTAAAAAAAGAGATTGAATTAATATATTTCTCTTTTCAAACACAAAAAAGTGTCTGTTTATAACCCTAGACCACAGCTTTAAAACAGATTAATGCCTGACAAGACAATTATTCACAGAATTAATGTGCATTACATTAAGATGTGAACAAAATAAGTTCCAGAATGGATCTATAACTATGACCTCTAGCTCTTGTTGATACAGATCATGGCTTCTTGTTACATTAGAGGCTCTTGGGACTCATCTTTGCTGTTGCTTTTGTCAGTTTGCTGTTCATTGATTACCCCTATGTCTCCTGCAAGAGTTATCCAGGACAGTCTGCTGCATTATTTGCATTGCTGTCACCTCCTGTGTGTTTTGCTTGGTAATGATACTTAAGACTCATTTAGTCATTATTCAGGCTTAATGGGTAGAGGGGGGTGCAGGAGCCTATCCCAGTACTCTTAGGGTGAAGGGAGAAGAAACATCTGGGACAGGTCCACACAGACAAACAGTTACACTTAGGGGCAATTTAGCATTTCCAGCTCATCTGATGTCTAGGCGGGATCAGGCGGTGATCAGTATACTGGTGGTGCTGAATGCTGAGTGATTGGAACTCCTTGTATCTTTAGGCACTTTGCAGTCTGTCACAGTAAAACATTTGTTCCAGTTTCTTTCATTTAATCTACTCAGTATGACAAAGATAAGACAGTTTGACAGGCGTGAAATAGTTTTTTTTTTTTCCCAAAGCAAAATACAAAGAAATGAGGGGTAAATAAAAATTAATGACTTTTGTACAGGACTGGAGGACACACAAATGTCTTGGTTATAGCAATGCCTGTATATTAAAAAGAAGAAAATTCAGTAAAACACTGCTAGATCCACTGTGATCCAGCATTTAGCTTAATCAGCTGTTTATGAATTCATACAGACACACATACACACAGCTCCCACATCTCACTGCAACGACTTTCAACGCGCGATCTGCCGTTTCTCATAAACAACATGTAAGATTATATAGGACAAGCACCCACCCGCACACAGCAGGGTGCATAATAAACTAGCGAGACCTTTAATTACTGACCTAATCCCAGCATTGCCATACCTCATTAAACAGCCTGACAGGGTCAGCTATAGTCCTATAGGTTCGCAAGCTGATCCCGGATCAGAGCCATAAAACTCATCTTGAAGCGTGAGCCTGGCATTTAGGGCACGAGAGCTGCTCCCAATTCAGCATTAAAGAGCAAATATTACCCAAGGCACTGAAACGTGCGTGCATGCAAAAGGTCAAACAGCTAGAAGTATAGTTGTGTAGGAGGCCGTTTTTCACTTCAGCTGTCTAGTTGCCTGCTCTCTCGCGCTCTCTCCCATTATTTTTTATCTCATTCACTTCAACTCGTTATAAGTGCTTCATTCAGTTCTCTTTTAAATTAAGTGACATTTGGGAGTATAAGCAGGACATACAGCACACGAGTGAGTCCGGCTGGATGAGAGTTCCAAGCCTCGTTATTGCTAATTTGTCAAAACTGTTAAGTTGCTTTTAATATTCCACAATTTATTATTATTTCTTATTTATTCCACTAATTCACTTTCAACCAATGCATGTACCAGAAGCAGCTGTAATTCATTTCTATGACTATTTCCAACCTCTTTTATCACCGATATACAGTACTGTTCGAAAGTCTTGAGCCACAACTCTTTGCTTTAGTTTTTGTTGGTCTTGTTGGTGTAAAATGTCTATTTTCTTATGTTTGTCACACTGAGTAGATTAAATGAAAGAAATGGGAACAAAGGTTTTACAGACAGGCTGCAAAGTGTCTAAAGATACAAGGAGCCTAGATAAAGAAGTTCCAACCACTCAGCATTCAGCACCACCAGTATACTGATCACCGCCT
>JBBJLS010120216.1:0-17817 GCA_037577275.1 Bryconaethiops microstoma | reverse complement strand
TTTGTGCACTGAGACACAGTCATGCTGGAATAGAAAAGATTCTTCACCAAACTGGGTCCACAAAGTTGGAAGCATGGCATTGTCCAAAATGTCTTGGTCTGCTGTAGCATTAAAATTGCCCTTCACTGGATGTAAGGGCCCTAACCCAAAATCTGAAAAACAGTTGTGTCCCAATACTTTTTTTTCCATATAGTGTACCTTTATTTTAAGATTTATTTATCTGTCTGTGCCTATGGTCCCACTTTGGGCCTAGGCCGCTAGCAAAGGCTCTTCATGAGTCCTGATCATGGGCCAGTTTCTCCAGCTGCCTTTATGTATATCTTCATGTCTGCCTCCAGGTCACCAGATGTTCCTCAGTCGATTCCAAAAGAGGACATGTCTCGTTGTGCTCAGTGCAGGTTTGGATTGTTTTCAAGAGTACAGATAAGATAAGAAAAAGGAGGAGTTTAAGCGGAAATTCTGCTTCCACATGAGAATTTTTTATCTGCAGACTGATGATGATGCAACTTTAAAAAGAGGAAGAAATTCAAATGACATTTACTACTCCGCTACAATTCTGCAGACTCATAAAAACGTAATGAGAAGGTTTTCTTAGTTTCTGCACACTCTGTATGTCTATGTTTTTTAAGGCCTGAGGGACCTCTGGACTGCACATTTGAATGAGATCACCAAAAATCTGCCTCCAGGACCAGGATTGGGCTACACTGCTTTATAACAATTCTGGATCCTTACAGAACTTTTCAATTAAATATTCCTTTAAAAACTTTTTAGTAAATGAGGAATACAAGCGTGCAGAACATTTTTCGCAGTTAATGTTTAAAGTTGTCATACCAAATGTATAGAACTGTATATTTGGGTGAAGCGTGTAGGATAGCGTGCGCTTTTTTGTATTCATTGGATTTATTTAAATGGATTATACAGTATATCTTGTTTTTATGCTGCAGAGACATCATGTGATGACTATTATAACCGTAATGGTGCATGATTGGCAACTAAGTCATACAATTATCTCCTTAATGTGTTCTTTTCCCGAATCTTCTTCTCAATATGAAACTGCTTCTGCATTAAAGTACTGGAAATATTTGAGTGGAAAGCCCCACATAACTTGGAGGCTCTGTGAACTGCCCCTCTCCCTCAGAAAGCAATACATCACACTGTGTGAGGTCCAGGCAAGAAATTGCACAGGCTTAACAGGTTTACGGTCAGTTTGTACAGTCCAAGTTCTAGGAATTCATGGCTTTCTGAGTTGGAGGTGTTTATCGGACACGCTTACCATAAGGAAGCATCCTGTAAGGTTTACTGTAAATGACTGCAGACCATCTGCAGCCGCATGATTTACCAGCCCGTCTCTACCGCATCCAGTGATGGCAAAGGACCATCATCGAATCACCACTGATCTGATATTATTTGGTTGGTGGACTGCTCCCAACAAATCACCCACTCTAAAATACCCAGCCAACAGTGACCATGTGGTCCGACACCGATCATTGACAAGGTGTTAGAACAGTGGTCCTCAGTCCTGATCCCGGAGTACCACTGCCCTTTATGTTGTTGTGCATTCTCAGCTCTAACATATCCAGTTCACACTTGTTTATTCATTCATCAGTTGCAAGAGGGATGTTGGGATCATGGGAAGCTCAAATATGTGTAGAACCATGGTATTCCCACAAACTGAGATTTAGTGTGCACATTGTGTAAAAAAAACCCTGGCACTTACTATGCCACGTAAATGGGTTGATATATAGCTCAACCCATATGTATACTATCATTAAATCATAGAATATACTATTTGAAACAGGCCCACAGCTTTATCATAGCTCATGGTTACAAGAGCAGTTCAGTTTACGGCTGGTGATTACTGGAAACTGGAGTCAAGAAAATTAAGACCTCTGTCTAGTAAGTACAAAGGCGATCTAGGGGTTCACCATGATCCGCAGAACCTGCTGTTTTTAAGAAATAATAGCCGAGACGCTTGTACCCAACCGTGAGCTTGCACGACCACCATGTCCCATTTTGCACTCGTAATAAGTACATCAAAACAAAGTGAAGCTTGTTTTCAGAAATTCTGCATGTGGTTTTTCTGAAAGTGCTATTTAGGAACGAGTAGCTACTGTAAATGAACTCATAGGGACTGTAAAATGATGTATGAAAATTTCCAAAAGGTCTGTTGTTGATGGGCAGACAGCGTTTCTCAGTATCGTGGCTTTTAAGGAATTGATACATCATGTTGCACAGCACAAGGGACGACATCACATTCTGGTATGGAGCAGCCACTAAACAGGACAGCAGAAAAGATTATCGGTGCCCCCCTGCCCTCCATCCAGGACCTGTACTTCTCAGAAACCAGGACACAGGCAGGGAAAATCACCACAGACCCCTCACACCCTGATCAAAGACATTTTGACCTGCTGCCCTCTGGCAGACGGTACAGAGTCTGCAGACCAGAACCAGCCAACACAGGAACAGTTTCAATTCGCAGTTCAGAGTTCGCAGCTTCAGTCATCGGCAGATTTTTTCTATGAACCTAACTCGAGTGTTTCGCTGAGTGTTCTCGTGTTTTTCGTTTTGTTCTTCTTAAAGCCCTGTATTTTTATTACTGTAAATTAAATGAATTTATCTTCGTATTTACCTGCTTACACCAAAGAAAACGACAGCACATACCAAAGAACACGCCTGTGCATGAATTACAGTACAGTATATACAGGGGTAACATCGACATTTACATTCTAGCACCGCGGGAGTTCAGTGTAAACTGTACAGTACAAATACGGGTTGACCTTTCCATTTTATTTCAGGGTAATGTATTAAGCTGAGTTTAAAATGAAATTAAAGTATTCTGGGAGCATATTTGGTTTTTCACAATTCGTGGGTGCTCTTGGAACGTAACCCCCGCCAATGTCGGGGGTTTACTGTGTATACATATATTTATATACATATATTAAAATTTACCTTTGTATTTAGAGATATAAATCTATATTGCGTATTCATATTGTAGATTGTATATTATATTGAGCAGTATATTGTTTATTATATCTTTACATATTATTGTTTTTTTTATACCGGTTTGCTTGAGAGACACCACTGACCAGAGTCAAATTCCATGTCTTGGCCAATAAATGTGGTTCTGATTCTGATTCTGAGCACTCAAACACTTACACACTGGCCCAATGCATTGTATGTATTGTAACTGCACTATGTACAGTGTAGCGTTTTCCACTGGAAAACCATGCCATTGTGGGACCTTTGATCGTACAAATGCCATTTGGGTCATGTGATTAACCCTTGTGCTACTTTCCATTCCATACAAAGGAAAACTTGCTGCTTTGTCCGTCACACGCCCTGGGGAGGAAGCCTGACCCAGATGAGACAGATGGGGAATCACAGAAACTGCTAATATGTCAATAAAGAATGTTTGTAATCTACAAAGTGGGTAGGTAGAGCAGGTCAAATGGACAATGATGTAGACAAGGTAGGTGTACCTAATAATATTAGGCTCATATTTAGCCCATTGACAGCAGAACTGACATTAAAACAGATAGTCATGAAAGAACAAGTGTTTCAGTGATTTTATCAAGGTTAAAGGGTACAATATAGATATACACCTCTTATCTGTGGTGAAATCACTTTAAAGCACAGTGACTTAAGTGGCTTATTGGTTTTATAATAGCAACAAATAGTATAATGTATAGTATTAAATGCAGTTTTCAGCATTCTCGTTTTATTTCCATTGATTTCTTTTGTTGTTTTGTTTCGAAGAACAATAGTGAAGATGAAGCGATTTTTAATATTTTTTAGCTTCGAACATTGCGTTACATATACTGCAAACACTACACAAAACCCCCATAATAACCTGGTGGCGTTTGAGCTCTGTAGGTGTAGTATGAACAAGAAGTGGCCTGGGATCTAAAGATAACCAGAAAGAGAAGTGAGCTCTCTTTAAAGTTCACTGGGTCATGTGCAGCTACCTCTCTTTCAGGTTCAATTTAACAGAAGTGAGTTTCGCTCGTTTACAAAGAATGTGAAACCACTTAATTCTGTTTCTTTGTGGTCAGCAATGCACTGAGTCTAGTTTTACATTCAAATCAATTACAAATTGTACTAACACACTGCTTTTTATATGCATGCACACTCTATGGACAGAAGTATTGGGACATGGTTTCAGGGCTTGGGCTAGGACCCCATCCAGTGAAGAACAATAATCTTAATGCTTCAGACCAAGACATTCTGGACAACGCCATGCTTCCAACTTTGTGGACCCAGTTTGGGGAAGAACCTTTTCTATTCCAGCATGACTGTGTCCCAGTACACAAAGTCCCACACAGATTCCTGACCTCAACCCCATCCAGCACCTTTGGGATGAACTGGAACGGAGATTTTGAGCCAGGCCCTCTCGTCCAACATCAGTGTCTGAGCTCATAAATGCTCTACAGATTGAATGCTCACAGAAACTCCAAAATCTCGTGGAAAGCCTTTCAAGAAGAGTGGAAGCTGTTGTAGCTGCTAAGGGGGGACCGACTGTATATTGAAGTCTATGTATTTGAATGCAATGTCATTAAAGTCCCGTTTATTTACAGTGTACCAAAATTATTTTTCCAAACCCTCTCCTCTCATTTAAATTCGGTGTCATTACAATTAGTTGGATTTTGACCGGATGCACATTTTTCATGGGTCAGTCTCATTAGAATGTATCTGAGGTGTTGGGCGCTTTTCTCCCATAGTGAAGAACCCAAAGTGACATTATCTATCCCACAGAACAGCATATTATGGTAATGGATAGCATAGAGCTTCCTGGAAAATCAACAGAACATTCTTGTCATCATTCCAGTCACTTCTGAACCACCACGAGTGCCCTGATACTCAAAACAAGAATGCTGGAAGAGTGAAAGTCCCTTTCTCTACTTACTGTAATCTGTTTGGAGTGATATGAAAGCCCGCCTTTTTGAACTAAACCCTAAGGCACTTTTCAGCCACCATGAGAAAAATCAGCGTGCGTTGCATCATCACTTAATGCCTTGTGAAAGTGGGATAAATCATTGTCTGTTGGTTAAGACAAGATAAGTCATGTGCCTGAAAGTTTAGTCATGTGTCACTGCAAATGATTGTGAACTTTCAATAGATGTGTACACAGCCCCTTACAATAACACCAGAAGTGTCTTTCAGTGGGAAATTAACTAAAACGCAGGTCTCTGCTTATGGAATAATGAGGCAAAAAAATCTAAAGTACACCATTTCCCACCTACCGCAGATGTGCTCTATCAGCCAAGACATGTTTGGAATTGAAATTGTGGGAATTTGGAACTGTTCACAAACCGCCTCTGGAGGGCTGATCTAGAATCAGATTTTGTGACAACAACCACCATGAAAATGGAGAAATCTGAATAAGATCAGTCCTCTTCATGGCTGCTTTGAGAGCACCAGCCTGAAATGGCTGTTTGTTCACGTTTGTCGCTTACAGTAAGTCATACTGGGCCCTAAGCCTCATGAACAAGTCTGCGTCAAATTGAAAGCTGGACTTTGCTTGAGCAGGTGGTTTTGATAGTGTATTTTTTGGAAACAATTTGGGTGACTTTTGACTTCCACTATTTGTTTGTTACATTAGAATTTCACATTTAGAAGTGTCCTATTTCTCAGACGTGCAAAAACACTGTCGGCAAAGCCACACTAAAATACTCACTAGAAGCACTCTTTCATGATAACCAAGTCCAATTCCTGGTGGCCTGGTGACTAGGGAGTTGTCCCTGCGATCAGTCAAGTCAAGTCCAGTAGTGAAGTCAAGCAGAGCTTTAGTGTCATCCCAGCCATATACATTAAGTACATGGTGTCGAAATATCGTCTTCCTGGACCAACACACTTTCACACTGTGTGTGTGCCACTTAAAAAAAAAGGTTCGGAAAAAAGTGTGTCATACTAGCCTTCACTTAAGTATGCACTTAAATATGGGTAACATGTCACTTGTTCTTATAGAGACTACTATTCTGCAGACATCCAGATAAAATATTGTTCTGGAATTGCTCCCGGGGTGGCACGAAGCAAGAAGGTCCTGGGTTCAAATCCTGGCTGTGAACATGATCTCTTTTCTGGGTGGAGTTTGCATGTTCCGTGTGGATTTAGGTCTGGGTTTCCACTGGGTTCTCCAGATTCTTCCCACAGTCCAGAGACATTCATGCCAGGTGGACTTGAGATGCTAAATTGCCTCTAGGTGTCAGTGTGTGTGTGTGTGTGTCTGGGGTGATCTGTCCAGAGTGTTTCTCTGATTTTCACCCTATGAATGCTGGAATAGGCCCTAGCTAAGGACAAGCAGTTCAGATAATGGATGGATGGATGGATGGAGAGAATTACTCCATATAAAATAAACGGTTGGTCAGCCATAGTGTAATGCAAAACTGTCCAGGCGTGGCTCGTGAGGACATTAGATTTGGTCCACCAGAAAGTTACCCTTCCCAAACATTATCATCTAATGAGAGAACAAATTCAGTTTATATCGTATTGAACCATATGAAATTATTTTTTTCCTTTTTACATTTAATTTGTGATGCATTTCAGTACAGAAATCATCAGAATAAAAGTGTACAATACATTTACAGTTCTGTGGTACAATGTACCCTCAAGGTAAAACATGGACTTTATGGTCCAATTGTGTACTTTAAATGAGTTTTATAAATACCCTACACTCACAAAACAATGTAACCATGCCAGAATATGGTGCAGTCGTGTTCCCCAAATAAATCTACTTAAGATGTACCCTTGAGGGGTTTGTACCTTGCAAGGTACAGTATTTTCAAGCAAGTCTATGTTGGAAAAATGTGTTTTAAACATCCAGCCCACCATAACTATTGCACTTTTGCAGATAAAACTAAAAGTTTGAGCATCCCTGCAACGGTGTGGCAATTCAGGATACTGTGGTCAGATTAAGACATTGTCAAACTGTGTAATTTTCGACACAGCATTTCAATATTACACTTTTATGCTGCATTAATAATTTCGGTTGATTGGTTTTGAGAGAGAGCATCTCAGGTCATGGTTCAGTGTACACTTATTCAACCTACTGTGTTTTGTAAGCTCACCGGAGGGTACTTTTCTGCAAACCCGGTCTTTAGTATAGCAT
Organism: Bryconaethiops microstoma; assembly: GCA_037577275.1. Lineage (NCBI taxonomy): Eukaryota > Metazoa > Chordata > Actinopteri > Characiformes > Alestidae > Bryconaethiops > Bryconaethiops microstoma. The sequence goes on along the minus strand of JBBJLS010120216.1, from coordinate 10,712 downwards.
GACCGCATTGTAGATTTACTATATCACATTTCTCTTTCTCTCTCTAACCTTTGAGGTCCCATTGCTGAGCAGGTCTCAATTTAAAGTGGTTTTGTATACTTTGTTTAGCCTATGACATGACCAATGACAGCAAACACAACCAGATTTGCTTTCACTTCTACGTTTGCCAGGAGTTCAACGAACCATGTTTCCCGGCAGAGTACGGAACATAAAAAACCTGTTAGTGTTCGCCCGTTAATGCGCTGCTGCCACTCCTGCACCATTGTTCAGTTGAACCTTGTTCCACATACATAAAGAAGTAGCTTGTATTTCTGTGCTCAGTGTTTTGATTGCATGCTTCATGCAGCCAAACGGCCAAACGTGTGGTGTGTTGTAAGATATTTTACAGTGGAACACGACGGGGCTTTCTCATTTCAGCGGTTCCTCTTCTTTGTTCGTCAAGTTCTGTGTTACGAAGCAAAAAAGTGGTTTCAGAACCCTTTGCTCATTCCGAAGTATTCATTTATTTGTTCACTGTCTGTCAGCCAGAGTCAAGAGATTATGCAACCAATGATGGATGAAACTCAGAATAAACACTTTGTGCCAAGATAAACGTGACTTTCACAGTCTGAAACATTACAGTTCATAATGTAACTGAGTTGAGATGAAATGCTGACATGTCTTCAGTACATACTGTACCACTGCACGCGTATTCACACACATATATTCACAGATCTACCGTTCTCTACCGAGAACTGCACTCTCTAAAGTGATGTTTGAGATCCAGAACTAACAAACCAGCACCGGTGCTTGACTTCACTAATGCTCTTGTGATTGATTGTAATCAAATTCTCACAGCAGTGTTTCAACATCTAGTATGAGGCCTTTCCAAAAATATAAAGGCTGCTACTACAGCAAAACGGGAGGCACAGATTCCCTATGAACACGATAAGGCCAGAGTTCCATAACTACCACAGCTAATAGAATCACTGTAGTCATTACGCTGTGCTTACTTATGCTTATTTATAGTATAACTGGAAATAATTGAATCATTATGTCACTGCATAATATTATTATGATTAATTAAACCACACGCACCAGTACTAGCACAAGACAACAGACTATACAATACGTGTTTCTGAACTTTATATATTTCCATTAGAAAAGCATTTAATTTCAAATTAATTGCTTTAACCTGAGAACACAAAAACAATGTTTAGGTTGCGCGATGGCAGCTTTTATGCAAAGACTTTGGTGTGTTTTATTGCTAAAGAGTCAAATGGTGAAATAGACTTTTACAACAAATGTTCCTATAAACTGCTTGAAATGAACATATACACTAAAAAGGTCAAAATAAACAAATATACAGTAAAAACATTAATTCAGAACATTCTTATGCAAGCTGTATGCAAGCTGTGCTGTAAAAAAGTTGTTTTTTTGCTTTCAACCATCGTTAGCCCCTTACTGACATGTGCAGTCAAAATGATCTTTAATGGGATTGAGGTTAAAGAAACTATGAAGTTTTTAATGTCATAACACTGTAAGACTGAAATATATGCTAATTTGTCTAATTTAGTTGTCAAACTATTTTCTCAAAATTTCAGAATGGTCAACAGTCTCTGCTTTTCTAGTGTTGATACACTTGATTTCAGAAGGAACACCAGAGAAATTCCATTCAGAATACTGTGAAATCTGGGAGTAGGTTTAATCCCTACCGTGGAAACCCACAGCATCGTTCTACAACCTGTAAAACATCACTCAAACGTAACAAAAGGTTACATACAACTGAACACACACCTGATGGACTTATAACAGCAATTTATGAATGGACTGGGGGTATATTTCTTTTGTGTTCATATGCACAAATGCATAAATAATGCCACATATGTGAACTTAGACGTGAGAACAATATAGGTCATTTCCATTTGCAGCTATAACAACTGCACTTGGCTTGTTCTTGTCTCTAGGGACACACATCGTTGTTCTGATGCTAGAACCTGGGGTTAAGCCAGGTACACACTGATCACTGTCAAGATAATGTCAAGCCTTTGTTGTTTTGGGCAGCACATCCTCAGATTTTCCTCTGGTTGGCAGAAACACTACAATTTATGGCACTTATGTATCAGTAAAAGGTGTCATTTGGCAAAAAAAATCAGAATTGCTCCATTTCCCATTATGCTAAATGTAGTCAATCATCCAGGACAGGTTAGGTTACTGAAGTTTGCTTCTGCAGTTTTGCACTTGAGCAACAAAGCTTACGAGTAATGGATGAGAACAATGAAATTCTTTCTCTGCATTTCACCCATTCACCAAGTGAAGCAGCGGGCAGCCAGGAACACAGTGCCCAGGGAGCAGTGTGTGGGTGGTGTCTTGCTTCGAGGTACCTCAGTGGTGACACTAGCAGTTTTGGGATTCAAACCCATGACCTTCTGATTGCAGGGGCAACTCTAAGCCTAACTTGGTGACTAACTAGGCCTCATGTTATTGCTTATTCATTTCCTTTCCCTATATTTAAAAAAATACAAAATAATAAACAAACTTCATGACTAAGTCAGGATACTTTTTCTTTAACTTTTCTTTGACAGAAGTTACTTTTCTTTGACAGGCAGTAACTTTGTTTCAAAGCTAAAACCAGTACAAGCAGGCCTACATTTTATAGATAACAGTATATTTATAGACAACCGGATGTCATACAGTGTCAGAAACCACGAAACCAAGTCTATTTGAGATTACTGAACAACTCAATATGGTTATGGTAGAAAGAGTGGGGTGATTTAGGCATGCAGTTTACATAGTGGACTCAACTTCATTCTTCTCTAGGCTTCCATTAAACAAAACCTGGGTCCAGATTCGTGGAGCGTGCAACAAATAGGAAGGGGAAAATTCAAAATAATGACAGACATGGAAGAAATGCTGATGTGTCTAGTGAATAACACTGAAGTGCTTAGCTGTGCAAAATGGAACAGGAACTATTAGTGTATTCTCTGGAAGTTACCGCTGTTTCTTGAGAAGTTAACCACAGAAAAGGCTGATGATGCCGATAGTCACCTGAAGAATCGGCATCATCATAGTCTAACTTTACAAAACAATGATGTCCCCTCTCCTGTACTGAGTGCGTTTGAGAAAGCAATGCTTTAGTTAAACTACAGCTGACAATTCGCAATTATTCAAAAGTTTGAAGTTTGGAGTAGCCAGTGCTGTTATTTCAGTACTGTGCAAAAGCCTTAGACACATATGCAAGTTTTTTGAAGCTGTTTATATGAGCAGTGGGATTCTTTCTGCCAGCAAAAACACAAGTGAACATTAGAACAAATGCAAACAAACAAGAAAGCAGTACAGTGTGCCCATAAATAAAGCAAAGTTATTTGTTTTAGCAGAAAAGTTTTGTGCACTCCAGTCATTGCATGGATTTGTTCAGTTTCATCTGCAGTTGCTGAGTTAATTTAATGAAGAACTCATTAGATAAACTACGTATTAGATGGTAACTCCCTTCAACAATATACCGTTTGTTCCTTTGCAGTTGTTATTGATGTTCGTTTAGTTTTCAAACAAGTGAATGCCTTCTGCTGGGATAAATAACATGCATTTTTCTCAGATGCCCTGAAGGTTTTGCACAATGTTGTTGCCTGTGTGCAAAAAGGACACGTTTTGCTGCTGAAAGTACACATTTTTGGATGTCAGTCATGGACTTGTGAAATTCTCAATTCATGCACGGCATCAGAACCCTTTCAAGAGTGTGGGACTGTTTCTAAAGGGGGGAAAAGCGGTTTTGGCAGGGGGTGCGTGGGGTGTGTGACGGGAAGAGATTGGAAAAGATTGCTGAAGAGGCGGAGTGTAAAGACACCCTGAGGGTTGATGAGTTTATGGGATAATGAAAGTGGAACCTAACTCTTCTTTCCAGCAGGTGTATAAATTCTCTGCAAAATGCCACCTGAGAGCACACCTGCATGAAGCTGCACACACTGGCTTCTGACGCTCAGAGAACTCAGACAGACATGTCGACCACTGTAGCCGCTTTTCTGCTCTTTTCTGCAGTCCTCTGGGGCGGGATGGAAGGTGAGACAAATACCTATACATTAACATGCACCTGCCTGCACACACACACACACACACACACACACACACACACACACACACACACACACACACACACACACACACACACACACTGCTATTCTTAGTGAGTACACACTGCACTGAATTTACACCATTAAAATATGCACATCATTACCACACATATTGCATCATCCGTACAACTACACTCACAGCTATTCTTAGTGAATGCATACTTGAATGCACTGAATTTACACCATGCACATCATTTTCACACATACTACATCAGCTCATGTGGAAATTATGCATCATTCGCTTTGGTCCAAAGTGGACTGGTGCAAGATCATTTATATGCCATTTTGACCCAAATGAAAATACAATGGACAAGAATAGGCATTTAACAGTTTACAAAATGTAAATAAAATATAGCCTCATATTTTCAGTATATCCCTTTCTCATTTAGTGTATAATTTAAAAGTGATAATATGAATGATGGCCTGATCTGAAACTGGTTCTCAAGCTGAAATCCTCTGGCCACAGCACTTTAATCTGAAGCCTTATTGTGCAGGTTATGAGCTTGTGACAGTGCATCTGTGTTTTCCATAAAGGTCAATAACATTTCTGTGTTCTGTGTATTAGCTGTCCTCTGAAAGACCCCTTTATGAGTCTCCCAGCAGAAGTATTTCCTGTAAATCCCACACAAGACCAGAAATCCATGAAATCCATGAGAGGAAAGGAAGTGAACAGCATCATTTTGTCTCCTTTGCTCTTTTCGGGTCACGTGAACATGCCCAAGAAGGAATGCACTATGTGGAAGCTTTGCTATGTGGAATAACTGGGCATCTCTTGATCTGTCCTCATGCAGCTCTTTCTCTCTCTCTCTTTGCATTTAGCATTCTCTGATGAAGCCATAGACTGCTGTCTGTCCACTTCAGGAGTCTTAGTCCCACGCCACATCACGGTGCAATACATTGTGCAAAGCAAAGATACTGGCTGCGCCATATCAGCTACTGTGTAAGTTGTTACAGGCCTCCTTATAGGCCCAAGATACCACCTTTGGTAATGCAGCATTTGGTTCCCTTGTGAACTTTTTAGGTTTTTTACATCAATACTCCAGCATTTTGCATATAAATATGTGGGGACAGTCCTGGGACTCGAACCCACAACCTTCTGATCACAGGGGCACCTACCTAACCATGAGCTGCCCACTGTGCAACTCTTTATAACCTCTTCTGTCTGTAGCATACAAGAAAAGTGTCTTAAATGTTATCTGTGGAAGGTGATTGTATGCAAAAGATGTTGCAGAGGTTCAGTGTTTCGCTAACTCTCTTAACTCTCTTCACCTAATTTACTATCTGGAGAAATGATCCAAATGATTGCCTGTTTTAAGGTGTATTTTGCTACAGAGGGAGCAAATACACCTTATGTTGAAAACGCTTAAGAATTCCTTTAAAGAATCTTGATTGACAGGTCATGTTAGGACCTTGTCGTCATTGCTCCAAAGAACTCTTTTTTATGGTGGCTTTATTTTAATGGGTGTATTAAAACCCCTTCTTTCTTACCTTCTTAATCTCTCTTTAGGTTTATCACAAGGAAAAATAGGAAACTATGCTCCCCGCCTGCAGACGACAAAGCGCATCCGTGGGTAGCAAAACTCATCGCGCACCTGGACAAGCTGAGGGAGAAAAAAGGTGAGAGCATAGTTAAATCCTCCACATATAACATGATTAAACATGTAAAATCAGCAGTGGCCCTCTAACTCTACTTAATTTTTACATTTTTTCACCCCTTTACCCATTTTGTGTGATGAATGAGCCGATGGAGATGGTCCAACATGACTAAAGTCTAATCACATTAATATACATAAATGTGTAATTGTTTTGTCAAGAGTTGTTCCTTGTTGTTACCTGTCCGTACTGACTTAGTCTCTCTCTCTCTCTCTCTCTCTCTCTCTCTCTTTCTCGCTCACTATCTCTCTCTCTCTCTCCATCTCTCTCTCCCTCTCTCTCTCACTCTCTCTCTCCCTCTCTCTCTCTCTCTCTCTCTCCCTCTCTCTCTCTCTTTCTCTCTCTCTCTCTTTCACTCTCTCTTTCTCACTCACTCTCTCTCTCTCTCACTCTCTCTCACTCATTCACTCTCTCTCTCTCTCTCTCTCTCTCTTTCTCTTTGTAGCAGGCAGACAGTAGTAAGCGGTGAACGAACAGGATCAACATATCTGTTTAAACCATCGGAAAGACTGCTAGATATTTGTGTCCAGATGCTCTGTGACGTCGTCAACACGTGAAAAAAGCTCTTAGATATCTGTTTTAAAGACGTTTTTGTCATTTTCATTCAGTACATTTCAACAGTGATACACATATATCAAGATAGAAATGAGAGGCTTTTCTATGTATCACCGTGTAACTGTATAACTGTATATATTTTTTAGGAACTGTGTATATTTTTTAGATAAGTGAATGCAAATAAACTGAAAAAATCAAACCTTTCAGTGCTGTTTTTTGTCCAAGTCATGTTATAGATAAAATAAATACAGAAGTGTTACGCTGCACTGGATAATTTCAGTATCACTCTGTTAAGGCACACCTTTCCTGTATAGGAAGACACACCTGTTTCTGCTGACCAATAAGAAGAAAAGTAGAAGGTGATACAATACAGTTAGATAGGCTGAGATTGGAACCAAGATTGTGACCGATAATTACAGAGTGGAACTAAATATTTGCATCTGTGTTAGTGCATTAGGAGAAAATGAAAGAATGCTTTATGTTGCATTGCATTTCTTTAGAGAGTCTGTGAGAAAGTGACATCTGGCCGTCTGACATCTGGCCGTGGCAGTAAAAATGGATTCGTCGCGCCCACTTCTGTACTTTATGCTCAAATCGGAAGCTAGGGTGACCACTAAAAGCGAGAAAGTGTGAAAAGTACTTTCAGATTTCAGATTTAGGCAGGCAGTGGTATTGTGTGCTTACTTTATATTCACTTTACAGGTTTACTGTTGTGGTTCCTGGAATGTGTGAGCGATAAGGTCAACAAACTTAAGTTCAGTGCGTGAAACTGAAGGGAAATTTCTTTGTTGCATATGAGTTTTTCACATAAATTGCAAAAGTTATTGTTAATGAGATTAAGATTGTATAAGGGTTTACATATACAGAACATATGGGGCATACTATTCCATATTTAATTTATTAACCCTTATAGTCATGGGTGAACACGTCACAGCACAGCACACAGTGCGAACAGTGTGAAATTCTTTCTCTGCATTTAACCCATTCACTAAGTGAAGCAGGGGGCTGTTCCCTTGCTCAAGGGAACCTCAGTGGTGCCACTAGCTGTTGGGATTCAAACCCACAATCTTCTGATTTCAGAGCTAACGCCCTAACCACTAGGCCATCCAAGTACGAACATATATATATTTGCTCTTGCATTAATAATTTTTTTTATAATCATCAGAAACCACAACACACTTTTCTAAACCATTTTTTCATGCTGATTTCAGATCTGCTTTCAGTTTTTTACAGTCACATCAAATATTTTGAATTATGGGTAATATTAGATTTGCAATTTTATTAAACCGCAGGCACCAATCAAGTAACTGTTTCAATATTTTCAGTGCGAAGTCAGATAGGCATAGATATAATGATCAGTGTCAGTCAGCTACCACTGTTTCTTCAAAAACACTAGTATATTATATGATAATTATACCACTATCATGCAATATATAACTGACTTCATCACAAAAACTGCACGTGCGGGGAAAACTAAACACAGATTTGAAATCAGCGTGAAAAACACTGCAAAACTCATATAAACTTATCTCTGATGATTTTGACCTGCTGACCTGTGTAATTTAACCCTTTCACCAAGTGAAGCAGCGGCCAGCCAGTGACACAGCACCCGGGGAGCAGTGTGTGGGGGCGGTACCTTGCTCAAGGATACTTCAGTGGTGCCACTAATAGTCCTGGGATTTGAACCTGTGGCCTTCTACCCAATCTCCACCAACCTTGCTGTAAGGCCTGGTACGGAAGATGAGGTGGAGTCCCAGTCAAGTGCTACTGGACAGCCTGCTCCAGATCACAACTCCAGGATTTCACACAGGCCCATAAGGCAGAGATCAGGATCACCTGAGTACTAGGCTCAGGTAGCATATATAGTCCTTTCAGACTTATACCTGTGCGAAGTATACTAAGCCGTGCCTAGTTACCATGCGTACTCTCTGTGTTTTTGGCTTGTTCCCTGTGTTTTTTCTGACCTGTTTCTTAACCTTGGATTCCCCTTTTTGCCTAGTGGACTGACTTTGATTGCCTGTTTTTGGATTTACTGTTTGTTTTCATTTTCCCCTTTTACCTTTGCAGACTTTGTATTTTCAATAAAACTTTTTTTGGTGCTCTGCATTTGGATCCATACCCGTGTCCATTACAGTTGCATCTTTCCTTTTTGTTTTATTTTTGTTTTGCTCAGTTTTTTGTTTTTTTACATCATTTGAAAATACCTGCTTTACAACGTGGGCAATTTTCTTGAAGAATGGACCAATAGGAATGATCCACAATTACTTGAAAAGAGATCTTATTATATTAACATCATTAATCCCCCTGTACCGCTACAAATTTGGAGATGTGGTTTGGATTGCAACAATAAAAAATAACATTATATCTATTATGCATATGTTTAATGCATAATAAATATTATTGTAACTGGACATATAGAACAGCTGTGTCTTGTGTTGCCAGATTGATAGTCAACATTTGCTCCAGCAACACTGGGAATCCCCTCTAACAGAAAGGGCTCACGTTAAAGGGAGGGACTGTGGCTAAAAACGAAACTTAAAGCTCTGCTATAAAGACAGACAAAGGGAGAGGAAACAGAGGAGGACAGGGAAACAAGCCCAATAGGAGGAAAGACAACATCCTCAGCAGCAGACGCACCTTGTGAACTGGGCTGAGCCTCAACATCCTCTCTGATTCTGCAGCAGCGATGGCTCCAGCAGGGGTTAGCAGCCTGTGTGTGGCTCTCTGGGTCGCAGGACTCATCCTAAGCAGCACCCTGGCAGGTGAGGTCTAATACACTCATACATCATGATAACAAGTGTGAGTGTATATTTTTCCTCCAGATGCAGTTACGCTATTATTGCTAATCTATTATATTGTTATTAACTGTGCTGTTATATAAAAGAAACTATAAAACTTGATTATAATACATTATATGATACTATATGATGTGCTATGATATTATGTTATATTGTATTATATTATATTATACGTAGCTTCCAACATTAAGATGCATAACATAGGATTTATCATAGATAATTTGTGCACAGGAAAATGGTGGGTGAATGTCTGAATTTCTTTCCAAAATATGGCATCAGGATCAGGCTCACTGTTCTGAAACGATTCCATTAAGAACATATATATATATATATATATATATATATATATACATATATATTACTGAAAATCTATATCTGTGCATGGTGTGCTGAGGAGGATTGTACCATGTTATTGTATCATGAGGAGCTACAGTCTGCCTTTATGTGCTGGTGTAGTAATTCCTCAGGCACAGTCTGGGGAATATTGCTGCTGTTTACCATGAAGGACCAGCGTAGTGAAATCAAGAGCCCTGAAATTATTTAATGACTGGTGAAATTATTTCTTTTCCTGATGGTACACACACACACACACACACCACTCCTCCATGAGTCAGCAATGCAGATGTTTGATATATAGGACTGCAAAACACTGACCATGCGCCTTGAGCTCACTTTCATTTTCATTGACCTACAAGATGCCAGCAGGGGCTGTTTTCTCTTTTTTAACCGCAACCTGAGACTAGTCAAAATAATCCCTTATCAGACAAACAAATCTGACTGCTTTATCTCTCTCTCTCTTTCTATTTCAGTTTCATTTGGAGACCAGGCAGTGGACTGTTGTTTGACGTCCAGCAATTATCCTGTTCCGAAACAAATCGCCGTTGGCTATCGTGAGCAATGGAAAGGTGAAGGCTGCACCATTGATGCCATAATGTGAGTGTCTCAGGCAGAGATTTATTTTTGCCAGTTTATTATTCAAACCTTGTTTAACCTATGATGCAATAGACAATAAAATATAAAAATAATATATTTTGAAAATATGTTTCCAGTATAAAAGCCAGCTTTGTGCACACTATTTTCCAGGCCTTAGTGATGACTATCTTTCCCTCCTTCCCTCAGATTCCAGACCAGGAGAGGCAGAGATCTGTGCGCTCCTCCTAGGTCCAAGTGGGCCATTGAATTAAAGACTTGGCTGGACCAGCAGTTGAAGAAATGCAAGGAGATGAAGTTCAAGGTACTTATAGTATTTAATGTCATAGATAAAGAGCAGCATCTGCAGTCCACTACCATCCTTAGAACAGAAACAACAGTTACAATAGAAGCCAGTGGGCAAGCGTTTCAGAAACTGCTCAATAGCTTCTTCTGTCAGTGTGTTTGTAGTCAACAAATGTACTGTCCTTTAAGTAAACACATGGAAACGAAGTAAAATCATTGCACATGGAAGTCAGCTGCATGCTGCAGGAGTTTCAGTAATAAAGTATTGTTTCTTTTTGTTTCTCTCTCTCATCTGGTGTTGTCGCATTTCATTACAAAAATAAGTATTAATAATAATGTAATAAATGTATTACTATACACCTATATATTACAGTATATATATATA
>JBBJLS010120192.1:0-17820 GCA_037577275.1 Bryconaethiops microstoma | reverse complement strand
AACAAACCGCACACATAAACACACACACACACACACACACACACACCCACACACACACACACACACAAATATATATATATATATATATATAAATATATATATATATATATATATGAATCGATTAGTGCATAATTGTGTTGTTTTCTGAGCAAAGAATAGAACAAAAAATAGAAAATGTTTCATATGCTTTTAGTTTGAATAGCACTTTATGTGAATAAGCTACTCATATTCACAATCTATTACATATCTAGAACTTCCAGAAAGCCTAGAAGAACATTTGCTCTAACTAAATGTGTCCCATTGTAAATCAAAACTGGTTTATTCCACTGTCAGGTCTTATTATGCTCTGACACAGTAGGAGTAAACATTAGAAGAACTGGTTTTAGCTAAATCTATCATAAATTTGACAATATTCCAGTTCTACTGTTAACAACTCATACAAAATAATAATGTAAGATTAGATTGAATAAAAAAAGTTGTTTTTGGTCTTCAGAAATCAATAGGCCTTGTCTGAATTTCTAGGTTGCCATGAAGTTTCCACTTATTATTAACATTATGTAGGACAAAATATCATAAATCACATTTTTTTGTTATATATATTTATTTAAGTGTATTTGAGATGAACAGCTAAAAATGGTTTGAGGAAAATTCATGATGATTTAGGCTTTAGATTAAGGCTTTGCAGTTGCTAATCACGTTAGCTACAGTAGCCTCAAAACTTCAGATGCCGGACTGACTGACTACATTAAGGTTTCATTTTTGTTTCTTTTTTTTTTTTTTTTACTATTACTTTATATGCAAAACATGGACAACCACACAAATACACCTTCTTGTCTCCATTAGTGGTACACGAGGCAAGAACTCCCACTTTCTATCAATATGTAAATTGAATGGTCATGTGTGTGAGCCCCGTCCGAGCCTGGAATAATGCCATCCTCATCCTTAATCCCTGTTAAGCCGGCCGCTTCTGGGCCCATGACCTTGGCACGGGTGGCTCCTGCAGTAGGTGAGTGTTTAGCGTGGTCAGAGACATCACATGTTGTTTTACTCTGACAGACACGCCTGACCGCTGCGGCCGGCAGCTTGCGGCTCTACACGAAGCCCATTATTCACACACAGTCTACGGGTCGGGCACTGAGGCAGAGCCAAGGTCTCTTCTGTGACTGGGCCGCTTCCTGGTCAAGCACTACTGAATGAGTACATGTGCGTATGGACTGCTTGGGTGGGCGTGCATCATTTGAGGTACAACAACATTCCAGGATAGAAAAATTGGCTGCCCTTTAGATACACACACACACACACACATCCCTACACTATATGGAGTATATGGAGTGAGGGGGCCCCGGCGCGGAAACACACCCACCTCCCCAGAACTACAGCGATAGGGGCCCCGGCCCGGATCGTGTAAAACACACACCCCCGGACCATGTAGGGCCCCCAAGCTGCTTGGAACGGCCCTGGTAGTGTCCATATAAATGCCATCATGTATTTTGCTCACTTGCATGTGCCATACATTTGCCTGTTTGTGTTTGTATGTTTTTGTATTTAGCCCTTTGTGGGGAGCAGACAACCCCTAAATATAGGAAAGCTTTGAAAAATTGACACTTTGATGGTCCTCAAAAGGAAACATGCTCATTTCACCACAAAAGTCCTCCTTTCATCACCAGGGTCTCCACATATAAGCATGCACACACTGCAGGCAGGGTTAAAGGCCAATCTTCTCACATGTACCCCTCAGTTTGAGCCTGTCCATCTTCTCAGGATTCCGCTTTAATGTATTTTTGATGCTGATACTTTGATATGAAGCGAAGTGGCCACTTATAGTCATGCATGCACAATGTGAAATTCTGTCTCTGAATTTAACCCATTAACCAAGTGAAGCAGCTGCCGCCAGAGACATAGCACCCGGGGAGCAGTGTGTGTGGACGGTACCTTGCTTGAGGGTACCTCAGTGGTGCCACTAGCAGTCCTGGTATTTGAACCCACAACCTTCTGACCACTGGGGCACCTCCCTAACTACTATGCCACCAGCCACCCCATGTGGTATGGCTGATATTTTAAAAAAATCCTGGATTGTCTCAGAAAAACAGAGAAACCAGGCTGCCCAGTGCTGGTGACCTCCCATTATAGTCAGACAGAGCAAGAGACCTGCTATTTCCTTTCATCATCATCCGCTGGCATGGATGAGGACTTCTGTGGAAAAAAAACACAGACTGGCAGACGAATGGTCCACCGAGTGTTTCAGGAATCCTCCCCTCTTTTTCCCCTTTTTGCATTTGTGTGAGCGTGGAGGAAGGAAGTAAAAGACATCTGTTCTATCACACACTGATGTGGTTGCTGACCCTCTGGGTCAGGGTGCAAAGCATCAGACTGGGTAAAGTTTTACCCCCTGCCCTCTCGATGGGGTGTCTGGGTTCACTGGACAATGGAAGGCTTCTATAAAAATACTGAGTTTAGTTATTTTAGTTTTGCTTTTACTTCATTATTTATTTTACTGGGATTATAGTTTTTAAAGAAAACTCCTAAAGTACCGCTGCCAATAATCTAAGATCAGAAACGGCCATGAAAAAAACATTTGATTATTCAGATATAAGGCAAATATGAGATCAGATAAGGTAAAGGAAAAAACCAGTAGCTTGCAGATAAAAATAAACAAATTCAAATGATGCCCCCTGGTGGGAGGGAGTGCACACGCTGTGTTCTGAGTAGGTGCAAAGATGTCAATGCTATAAATTGATCTATCGATGTATTATAATGTATTAGGATGCACTACTGTCTCTGAACACCAGCAGATTCAAAATAAAGTGTTACTTTTAATGCACAATCGCTTTAATATGGTGATGAAGACAAGCAGCTCATGCGAGGTATGACACTTTTCATATTCAATGTGTTAAACTCGGCAGAAATTGTACTCTAAAATGTGCACGAAGACATCTAAGTGATTATATGACCATATTAGGTTAATGACTGAGAATCAGTTTGTATTCATTTTCACCTAGAAAACCATCAAAGCTGCTTAAACTTTTGTGTACGGTCTATCGAGCCTAAATGTTAAGTTAGTGAACTTAAGTCACCTGGCTAAATATGGGATGCCATGAAATTTTGATAAGTAAACATTTTATGATTTTATGAGGGCTTGCACGCATGCAGTCATTTATCCACTTTCTACAAAAGCCATGAAAGATTCATGGCTATAATTTCAGGCTCTGAATTATGAAAGGATGCTGAGAGGCTGAGACAAGAGTGTGAGGCTGATAATGACTGAGCGGGAGAGAAAGACAGACAGTGAGGAGTGTCTGTGATAGGAACCCCCCTCCCCACCACCTCACCACACATTCCACTGCTGTTAGGACCCCTCCCTCTGCAGACATGAAAAGGAAACATTAGGGCCACTTGCTGAGAGCACTATCAATGCTTTGACTGGCACTTTTAAGAGGAAGGTTGAGGAGAGGTTCAATTTGCAGCACAGGATTTCTCACGCACCTCATAAACCTTACCCAGAGATCACCTGGGTAAGGGTGGGCCGCTGCTGTAGGGCTGCCCAACATATTTTTTGCACTATGCTTCTCATGCTGCTAACAGAGAGCTGCTAAACGGTGTTTCATTGTTCCTGCAACAGTGACAATAAAGATCTATCTTATCTTATCATATCATTTTGTATCTGTTATCATGATATTGGCCTTTGCAATCCAGACACACCCCCCACACACACACCACCAGCCAAGTAGGGGTTGATGACGCAATAAAGATAAAAACAAAAAAGGATGGCTAGCCGCTGTGCTACAGATGTGCATTCTACAAGCTTCAAAAGTATTGGGACACGCCTGTTTTTCAGGGTTTGGACTGGGCCTCTTACTTCCAATGAAGGGCAATATTAATGCTTCAGCATACCAAGATATAGCTGCAAAGAGGGGACCAACTCCATAAAAATGTCTATGTATTTGAATGCAACCAATAAAAGACCCTGTTGGTGTAATGGTCAGGCGTCCCAATACTTTTGTGTATATAACGTACTTCATTAGATCAACTTCATTACACACTGAAGTAAAATCTGGAACCAAATCTGTGTTGCTCTAAATAGCTTACAAATCGTCAAGTACTTTTTACGAACAAAGCAAATCTTGATATGTTTAATGCTCTTTTTTGTTTGCATTTATTCTAATGTTAACTTGTATTTGCTGGCAGAAAGTCCCTCAGTCGTCAGATAAATGGGTTTAAACAGTTTGCACAGGAACCTAAGACTTTTGCACAGTACTGTATGCTTCCTGCTACACAAACATAAACTAAACTCAAAATAAAGTAAAAGACAAGAAACGAATCAAGAAAGCTGAAAGGAAGGGAGAAAGAAAAAGAAAAGGGACAAAATAAAAAACTGACCTATGGAAAGGACAAAGGGAACCAAAAGAAGAAGGGAGAGCGAGTGATAGAGTGGGGGAAAAAAAGCATAGGACAGACGATGACACAGGGAGTGACATAAAAAATACCTAAATCACAGAGGAAAAAAGGGGATTGGAAATAATAAACCCTAGTAAGGAACAAAACTAACTCTTAGAACTACACGCTCGCCGTTTGCTGCTCTTTCATCTGGCGCACCGCCGCTCGGCCGCTTTCCAGACCCCCCTCCCTCTGCAGGTTTTCCCCACCCACTTGTGGGCAGAGACTATCCTGAACGTTCTCCCAGGTTCAAAGATCTTCTGGTTTTTTTCTATTTGTTTCTAAGACCTAAAATAAAAGAAATTTGGGCATATTTGTTCTTTATGGGCATTAATGGCAGTTATTATTATACATTTTTTTAAATTAACTTCAGTTCTACGTGTCACAGGAACACCAAACAAAGCTCAACATGAAGTTTGACACCTCGAGCATTAACACAAACCAGGGGGGACTTCCATATAAGAAGATGTTCTGCCACATGACAACACTTCCGGCACAGATCCATGTCACTCGGGTACTAAGGGCTAACTAAAGCTTATGGGTAAGAAAAGATGACTAACCTGACAAAAGAACTTACAAACGCAAAACAAGAGGACAAACCCAAAGAGTAGAAAAAAAACACATTGAAATAAAGAAAACCTCAAGAAGATCCCAGGTAAGGTTTAGAAGAAGACCTGAAAGTCAGAAGTACAATAGAGGAGAGAGCTGAACTCACGACTGAGCATCAAATTAAGGGCGCGGGCAGTTTCAGTTGTGACCCTAACAAGGTGATCAGTGCTGATAGGTGAAGAAACAGATGGGTGAAAAGAACGAACTGCGAAGAAAGGTGGTGGCCTGGGGTACTACCACCAGGGATGTAACAGGATGTGGTTTAGGACACAGTACGACTTACTTTGATCTACAAAAATGAACAAAACTGCTTTAGCTGAACTTTTTTGGGTCTATTTCCACAAACCACAGCAGGAAAAGGAAAGCTGATCTAGAATCAGTCTTGTGACAATGACCATCATATATACAGAGGAATCTGATTGAAGATCAGTCCAGCTTTAGGGATACTACCCCTAGTGTTGTCTGAAATACCTGTATTGGCTTATTTTTACAGCTCACAGCAAGTCCTAAACCACAGTGCCACCTTAATGAGGAGATGGATGTGGGTTGAGCAGGTTGGCAGAAGTTGTGGTGATATTTTTAAGTGACGACTGACTCCCTGTAGTTACTGTACGAAACTGAATAAACAAAATTTGGACTGGCATGTCTTGGCTGATTGACTGCATCTGGGGTAAGTGGTTACTGTTGGTGAGCCATATAAGAATGAAGGCCATTTTTAAATATAATTTCCCCACTACCAAAGGATCATTCCATCCATTCTGAATTCTAAATATTGTAATGATACATACTGTGTATCATGAAAATGTCAAGAAGTAGTATATAGTTATAATGGTTAAGCGAGAGATTCACCTACAAAAGTTGTATATGTCAATATTTTGACAGAAAGTCAGCCTTAATGAAATGGTATTGGTGTCTTGGGTGAGCCATAAAGAAATTATAACCCTTTTTATACATTGTTTTCCCTTTTTAGTTGGCCATAAGTAATTGGACAGCTTGCTGCATTGTTATTTTTTCATTGTATCATCAATATATACAAAAGAGCCAATAAAAGGTCTGGCATTGATTCAGGGTGGCATTTGCATCTGTCTCTCAATATGAGGCTCGAAGAAGAGCCACTGCCAGAAAACCAGCCATTTGTGAGACTGAAAAACTGGGAAAAAAATCAGGGAAATAGTCAAAACACACCTACATAAGGCAGTACATGTGCAAAAAGACAAATGCTTTTGCACACTTGCCAAAAAACATAAACGATTGTGTGATTGCGTGTATGTCACACTCCTCTGTACGATATCCAGAACATACATACATTTGGGACCAGCTGCACGGAGGAGCAACCACAAAATAATTTAAATAAAGAAGACGTGAACAGATGGCTGACAGCGGCAAGGATCTTTATTTTTCTGCATTTGTTTGAGTTGGGCAAGCACGAGAACATCCATCTAACATATACCATATTTGAACAAACCACTCAAGTGGTTTAGTTCTTTAAGAATCGAGAGTTTAGATGATTAAAGCCTAGCGTGATGCTGGAATACTGGAGCTAAACGCTGCTCCTCCGGCTAAACCAAGCTTGTCTGTGCAACACACAGCCAATTCATAGCTCTGTCGATGACTGGACTGCATTGAGAGGTTTTATAAAGACTAATATGTCCGTATCTCCATAGATACACATGTATACACCTGACCCACATACATCTCACCTGACCCATACAGCGGGCTGCCCAGCCTGCTCAGAATGGGTTGAAATGTGATTCTGCCAAAATAAGCAGTCACATTATTTGGAACATCTGTCTTGTAGCTCCAACTTCATTTTTTAAATTAAATTTGCCAAATAAGTTCAATGAAGTGCCATAGAAGAATCAGGACCTTTCAATGGATGAGTCTTGTGAAAAAAATATTTTGGTAAATGAACTGTGTGAATGTGAAGAACCTTTTTAAACCTTTTCGAACAGTTTGAAGAAACTGTTAAAGAACTTTTACATTATGTGAAAGTCCTATCCAACATGGTTTGCAAGACACAGTCTATAGCATCAATCCTTTATATCACTTCTGCAAACAATTTTGTACCTGATATTACCCCACCCCCCACCCCAACCCAAACATGTCAGTGTCACCACAGTGACCGTCCTGTGGCCAGAAACCAATTTGGAACGAAGTAGAGAGTGTCTGATATGAGTGTCTCTAATTGGACGCCTATACAATGGGCCCATAGGACGGGTGGAGCCTTTCAACATACAAGTAAACATAAGAACATAAAAGTCAGGAAAAATACAGAAATGTATGGTTTTTTGGCATTCTGCCATGACAAATATGTAATGTATTTGCAGAAATGCATTTAGGGTAAAGTATATACACTGCCTCCATCCCCTACTGCAGTGTTTGCACCATGCAAAACATCAGTATTATCACATCTACACACCTACACATACACATGAGTGATACAGAAGAAGCAATGGATACAATATGGTCGGTTAAGCACTCATTTGCTTATATTCCAGTGTTTTCACTGCTAAACAGAATATTGTTGCTTATGGGGCAATAGCGTGTATCTGGATTAATTTCATTTTTATTATTTTTTTACATCATTTGAAAGTCCCACTTGCTTTACGTTGTGTGAACATTTCATGATAAATGGACCACTGGAATAACTCAATTTTCTACCTATTAAAAGTTTAGCATATTTTTTCCTGCTCCTCTAACTTTGAAATTTTGGAGATGCAAGCTGTGTTGCTTTGACCCAAAATGTGATAAATAAAAAAGGCATAGCGAGAGTGAGACAGAGAGAGATTTCCTACATACTGAGACCAGCAAATCATGTGAGTATGTGTGTGTGTGTGTGTGTGTGTGTGTAAGCATGCCACTGCAGCGGGGTGGGGTGCAGTCTCATCGTGCAGCAGCACTGCGGAACCCATGGGGTGGACAGAAATCTTCCCTGCGTGTGCGTGTGTTTGTATGTGGAAGAAAGAGAGACAGAGAGAGAGCGATCCTCCCCACGCTCACTATCTCGACTGCCCATTATCACAATTCCAAACATCAGCACTGTCTCATCAGAGCAGCAACTGGGTGTGTGTGTTTGTGTGTATGTGTTTGTGTGTGTGTGTGCGCGCGTGTGTGTGTGTGTGTGACATTTTGTATCAGGCTTGTTGGCTAATGGTACAAGAAAGCCGTCGCCCATGTTATTTTTAACTCTCTGTCTCCATGGAAACCAGCACATATGCTGGGAGCGGTGCACCCTGCTGAGTTTGTGTGTGTGTGTGTGTGTGTGTGTGTGTGTGTTTCTGTGTGTGTATGTGTGTGTGTATGCAGCAGCTCATCCTGCTTCGTTTGGGGAAGGTGCACACACTACTCACAGCCCCACACGTGCCTCAGTGTGTGTATGTGTGTATGTGTGTGAGAGAGAGCGAGAGAGAGAGAGAGAGAGAGAGAGAGAGAGAGAGAGAGAGTTTTTATTGAGGTCAGACTGGAACTAAGGATGATAGCTGATTAGCAGTACAGCACACACACACACACACACACACACACACACACACACACACTCACACACATCATCATCACAGGGATAACAATAACGTATCCCTGCTTTATGACAATTCAGCTGAAAATTTAAAGCAAAACATTTGGTATCTAAAAAAAGCATCACACTCTACAATAACTGGATATTAAATGAAGGAATTCAACAAAATCCCAATAACTGAAAAAAACCCTCCAACTCTTCCACTTCATACTCATACCATTGCGATAAGACTCACTGACCACTTTATTAGCTCCACTTGCTTTAAAGGTCCACTATATAGGTATACAATTACAGGATGTAGCCCATTTGTATTTATTAGGGATGTCAATATTGATTAAACAGTTTGGGCACACCTGGTCAAATGACACCCTCAACACAACTAGCCTTATAGGCAAAATTACTGTTTAATTGCTGAATTTAACTTGTTGGAAAAAAAAGGAAAAAAAAGCATAAAATGCTGTGCAAATGTTACAGCTCATTTAAAATGCATAAAAATTGAGCCATAAAATCATGTTTAAGAGGATGTGATAGGTTAAAAAAACAAAACAAAAACTTTACATGACATTACAATCATTTAGCAGACGCTTTTACCCAAGTCAACTAACAATATGAGGACACATTCAAGTTTCAGGACAGTGTGAGAACTAGAGAAGAGTATTATGGGCTAAATCTTTATGTAAGAGTAGTGCAAGAACATGGATAAAACAAAACATAACTGGATCAAGGTGAACTTTTGAATTGATCTGTATTATTAACTAAGTAACTGAGTGGTTATTTTGATGACTAATCACAGTCACATTGCAACACCATACATTTCATTTTACTTTATATGCATGAAATCTGCACACATGCATGAGATTTGTCCAGTGTAGGTTCCCTGTCTTTCAGTGATGCTAATGCATGCTAATAGCAGCCCTTTGTGGAGAGTCTTTGAGCTGCTAAGCACAGTTTTATAAAGACCTGCGTGTACCCTGTTCAATCTGATGACTGTTGGATGCTGTCAGTGAGTGTTGGTAGCTGACCGCCTGTAGTCAGTGTGGTGTGTATGCCACTGTTGGCTCAAGTTGGTCCTTACCAGTATTTTTTGATTCGATGTTAGTGGTCAGCATTTTGTAGAAATGTTAGGGGTCAGTCATGCAAATATCACTGAATTTTTAACTATTTTTCTTTTAATATTCTGGATGTGCACCAACTCTGTGTTTTAATTCACTGTTTAAAGGAATAGGTTTGTCAATAATGTTAATGTTAAAAGTTATGCAATGGTGACTACTAGTTTATATTGATTGTTAGCAAGATTAGCATGTTTGAACACTGGAATACTGCCAGCTCCTGATAAAAAGAGTTGCTATCTAATAGACAAGAGGTGACAGTGAGCAGATGGAAGACAACCATCAATCAGATATAACTGATATAACAGTCAGATATAACAGTCAGTGAGTAAAGGAACCCATGTACTAAGCGTCTTCAAAGATGTTGAACCAAGGCGTCAACCAATCCTAGACCTATTCTACACTTCTCTAACCATGGGTATAAATGTATAGTACTTACCTGGACAATGACACCAGAAGACAAGAACAGGGGGCCACATGGAAGAGAAAAAGAGGGAACAAGAGAGAAATAATTAGGATATGTCTCCAAAAACTAGCCCAACCTTGCAAAACACTACTTTATAGGTCATCAAAAGTATGTTATAAACACTGTTTGTTTTAATTGAAGTTCAATAAACTCTTTAGCCACTCTTTCATACTCTCCCACAACCTCTAGTCAGAAATGTTCGCTGTGAAAAAGGAGGTTGTGAATAGAGCTCAGGATAAGTAAGGAACTAAAGTAGGTAAAAAAAAATTTTTTTTAAAAGATGAAGCACTGGGGTATGAGTGGCACTTAGATAACCAGGCCGCAGGACAACGACAGTTTCAGTGTGTCTTCAGGCTGCATTTTCAGTCTGTCTTTATTAGAGACAACCACTGTGTATTATCATTTTAGCCATATACACAGTACAAGTTTAAAAGAATACAGTATTACAACAGATCCTGTATTCTAGTCATTAAGTGTGCAAAAACATCAAATATAGAGGTGCACATAATAAATAATAATGGTGCACATGACAGCCACAGCAGGACAGAGAATGTACAGTCTATTATAAATAATGGGTATTTTTACTGGCAGATGTGGTGTAAGTTATTTTGTTTAAGGCAGAACAGTAGTCTGTGTATGAACTGGAGAAGGAAGAAGTTCAGTTCAGGAGTGTGCATGCAGGTACAGTTTATGATTCAGTTCTGATTTAGGAGTCTGCTGGCTTGAGGGCGAAACTGTTTGCCATTCTAGCAGTGGAGGCCTGTATGCTACGGAACCTTTTGCCAGATGGGAGGAAAAAGAGGGTGTGTGGGGTCATCCATAATACAGATGGCTTTGCAGATGAGGTGTGGTGTAAACGTCCATGACAGAGGGGAGAGAGACCCTGATGACTTTCTCAGCTGTCCTCACCATCCTCTGTAGAATCTCGTGAACCGAAATGGAACAATATTTGTACTATGCCAAGATGCAACTACAAAGAATGCTTTATATAGTCCCTCAGTAGAATGTGATGAGAATTGGGGGGAGTGTGTTGTCCTCTGTCTCCGCAGGAAGCATAGGCGCTGCTCAGCCTTCTTGTGAACACCAAAGAACATACTGGAACAACAGTGGTGCTCAGAGAAATATTGGAGATGTTTGTTCTCTCAGCCTTCCATAGGTTGACTGTAGCCACCGCCATACAGAGCACCTGGTCATTGGGTTGTGGGGTGACCTTGTTTGCTGCCATGTCATTCTGTGCCTCAAACCATGCATAAAAGTCATTAAATGCATGTGGTGATTTCCAAGGGGTGTGTGTTGATGATCTCGGAGGCAGTATCATCATCGACGCATCGCAAGTCGCTGATCCCGTGCACTCCTCCAGGTTTGTAGAGCTGTCATAGGTTGCAGCCTCCCTATATACATGGCAGTCAATGTGCTCAAAACAGTTTTTTGAATACATTGACAGATTTTCTTTTGCTTCATGACAGGTTTGGCATATCTGATGAGTGGTCTGTATGCTGGAATCAGTATTAGAAATGTAGTCTTTTTACGCTAACATCGCTCCCACATCGCAAAGTCCACATACTGATGGAATTAAGGGAGAACTGACAAGAGATATGCAGACTAAAAATATCCAGCAACAATAAACCGTCCATCTGGGTGAGAGTTTTGGAAGTTATTGATGTCTCTGTAAAGTTTGATCAGCATTTTGTTGGCATTAGTGCTGGGTGGGATGTGCACTGGGACTATGAGGATAATGATCTATACCTAACAGTCACAAACTTCGGTGTCACAAGCAGTGAACAGTAACCAGTGACCAGCACAGCATTCAAACACCATTCAGAGTTGATGTAAACACACAAGCCCCAGCCTCAAGTTTTGCCTGACAGAGCAGCGCTTAAGTCTGAACAAAAAGCTAAAGGGCTATCCGGTTGAGTAACTGTCACTGAGTCATATCTCCGTAAAAACAAAACCAGAAACACAGTAGTCTCTGAACTCACGCTGGGTGGTTCGCTGGAGTTGGATGGAGTCTATTATCCAGACAGCAGATACTGTGGAGTATTCAGTGAAACTAACATGGAAGTTGGTGTATTTGGTACTGGTACCTGTGTGTCAGGGACTTGGAGGTAAACACACATTAGTGTCACTTCTAGGTTGAGAGTGGTCCAACACCATAAAATATCCAGGTAAAATTCCTCTATGGCGAGAAACTGGCCACGGTTAAAAGGCTAGGGCAAGAATGTCTCCAATTCCAGTCATCGAGGGCCAGTGTTCAGTTTGGTTTGGTGATATCCATGCTCAAATACACCTATTCCAATGCATCAGCTAACTGAACTTTTCTTAGCTGACGTGGGTGTGTTAAAGAAAAGAAACACTACAATGTGCAGGGCAGGGACCAGGACTTCAGGTCCATGGTTGGAAACCAAAAACCCAGAAAATGGTTAATGGTAACGGCGTATGGCCAGGTGTAGGTGTCTATGAGGCTAGATGAGATTTTACCTGCGTCTTCCACTCAGATGCCTGATTTCTGCCATATGTAGGTTGTATGTTTCTATACATACATACATAAATAAATAAATAAATTAAAAAAATATATATAAATATATATATAGTGCCTCGAAGCCTTGAGGATTTCTCTCTACTGCATGTCAAAATATCATGTTCTCCATATGCACGTGTAGATTCCTCCTCATCCACACAGCCATTCATATACTCCTTCATTCTGAGGTTACTATGGAAACAGCTTAAAGATAAGGGCGTTCGCAATGCAGTCCTCCACCGAGATGACTGATCTTACTTTTCATTTCAAACAGAAAAACCGAAGAGCTGTAGAAAAAACCTTTGGCCCAATTCTGGCACGCGAATTTGGTGCTCCAAATTCATTCACTGCCATGGCAAGCATGCAGGCAAAACACACACAAATGCTCTCACACCCACCTCACCGCCTCTCTCGTTCTCTCATTCACCGAACCCTAATGGTACGATGTAGTGGAGAGAGGCTGGAGGCAGCAGCCAATAACGTGGCGGCGCGTGCGTCTCTGTGACAACGGCAGGCAGTTTTATGCGAGCAGCTAGAGCCTCCTGCAGAATGTAGGTCACGAGCAAGGAGGAAACATCTCCCACCACCAACAAAAATAGACCATGTCTACACACATAATCTGCCATATGACTAGTTATTTAAAAAATAAATGAACTGCTGTGCAATCAATAAATGAAAAAAGGACATTAAAATAAGCTCTAATTGGTTGAAAATGTGTGACTAGTAAATTAGCTTCATATGATGACTTTTTGGAATGAGTTTTTGGAAATTCCTTCAAAGAAGTTCCATCTAAAACAGATCACACAAATGAAATGAAAAGTCTTTCATTTATAAATATCAGTATAACATATTATTGCTGCACTGCACTGAGACTCACATGGTAGTGGCATTGTACTGAGTGTGAGTGTGTGTGTGTGTGAGTGTGTGAGTGTGTGTGAATGTGAGTGTGTGCTTGTGCATGCTGCTCAGTGCCCTGTGGTGGGAAACCGACCAATGATGATGGACTATGGGGTGAAAAACATAAAACTGTGAAGCATCAGCAACCTGGACCATCACGTTAGATGTGTCGAATAGAGTGAACAGCAAGTGTAAACAGTGTTTAAAAACTCAGACCTGCTGTGTGTGATCCATTCTGTTTAACACACACACAAACACACACTCTCTCTAACATGCCACCACCATGTCAGTATTATGCAGTACCTGCTTCAGCTAATGTTTCATTAAACTAAATCAGGGTAGCTGGCTGCCTCAAGTAGCAGTTTGGAACTGAATCTGTTCTTCTCAATAGCTCAAACATACAACTGTATGAAATTACATTTTGTTCAATTTCTACACTTAGAACTTACAATTACTGTTTATTACTGTGTTTATAAAATGTTTTATACTTCATGTTTTCACATGGACAAATTGTGCACAATATGGACACTAATTTATGCATTTTTATACTAGTATAACTTACACAGCACACAAAAAAGGGAGCCATTTCAGATTCAGAAATGTGTTTTTAACTGCTTAGTTGTTTAAGAGAGAAAAAGTGTTATAATGGTATTGGTGGTGGCAGATATTTAAAGTTAAAGTATTCGTATTGCACGTTAAAAAGTAGTATCATGCCACCCGTAATACATAAAGACACAGGATTTCCTAAAATAGGGACATCTTTAAGCAGTCTGATTTAAGCTTTTTAAGGAGCAGATAAAAACCTGCTGTGTTGAAAAGTTGTTTCCATCTGTCAATGGGATGTCAGATTCTCTTTTGTGTCATTTTAGCAAAGGAAAACATATCATTTCAATCCAAACAAGTTATGTTAAGCTTGTTAGACATTATTTTAGCATAGAGCAACGGTGCTTCATTAACATTAACATTCATTAACAGTAATGTAAACACAAATATTATCTGATACTGTGATATATTTGGAAATGAGCATGATACTGCATATAAATAAAAGGATTAATATGAATTGAACAAAGCCGGATTATGTTATAATTAGTTAGAGGCAAAAATAGAAGATGTATACCATAAGCATCTTATTCTTGCAGTGCCACAGTCCAGAGTGGGAGTGTTCTGTGACGGATATTTCTATGATGGTCCTGAGGGACACATTTCCCTTTCAAAATGGGGAAGCCTGCGCATGTCACACCAAGGGCTGCCAGCCAATACATACACTCCGTGTAGAATCGCTTGTGTGCGTGTGTGTGTGTGTGTGTGAGAGAGCACATATCTTCTACCTCCCTGAGCTGCCACTGCCATCACACAGTGACCTATATATCCTCGCTGTCTACCATGCTTAGTTACTCCACTGCCTCTCACAAGTCTTAATAATGCACCAGGACCCAGCCACTGCACTACTAATGGGATCTACCAGGTTGCCTCTTTAGGAACAGCCTACTATCCTGCTAGTGTTTCTGTGTCAATACTGAACTGGAATGTGAGATAAACTAACCCTGATCTCTGTTATTATTAATATTATTATTATTATTATTATTAATATTACTATTGTTGTAATTCTGTACTAATTATCTATTACCTGTAACTTTCTATACATATCATATTGTGTTCATACTTAAGCAGTGTATTTTTATTACAATTTGAATGACAGTAAAATTATAATGAAAAAAGAAACTGATGAGTTGTCATCTTTTGGCTAGAATGGAATGCCGTTTGCCATGTTTGTTATTTGCTGAAGCAAAGAAGTTGATGTTGGAATCTGTATTTGGTTTAATGTTCAGAACCTTCACATTATTTGTGAACATAAATAATTAGGAAAGGCCTTTAAAAAGGACAATGACTCTTACTATTTGGTAGGAACAGAGGAATACATTTCAGCTGGTTTAAACACCTACATCACCTCATGTCACCTCAGAGACAATAAATAATACTAATTTTCTTTCTTTTTTATTTATTTTTAACCCTCACTTGCTCCGGGGGACTGTCCCTGGAACTAATGATTGTAAGTCGCTCAGGATAAGGGAAGTGCTTCCTCCAAGTCATGTGAGGCACCACTGGATCTTTCGGAACAGTGATGCAACTGGACAGTTCAACACGCTTGGAGGAGACCCCTAACTGCCTATTCAGCTAATAGACACACACACTGTCGAGCACTGCGAGTTACGGGACAGAAGTCCATCCTAACCACCCAGAAAGAGCAAGGCCAATTGGACTCCTCGTCAAGGATAGCTTTGGCATTCACTGGGAACTGAACTCAAAATAATAATCAACTTGAACCACAACTGCACCAGTTTTCAACTGAATCTAAAAGAAGATGAAATCATGAGTGGGAGCACTTTAAATGATCAGATAACAAGAAAAATGCTCAGTGCAAAACGGTTCATATGAATGTGCAACAAGTCTGATGAATAAAATATGAAAGTACAGTAATCCCCTGCTTCTCGCCGGGGTTACGTTCCAAGAGCATCCGCGTATAGTGAAAAAACAAGTTGTTGTGTTGGGGTAAAAAAATGCCTAAAAATTTCTTTGGTATAAACAGGTAGACACAGTAATAAATTTGTGTAATTTTTAGTAATAAAAATACAGTAAAATGTACGGGTATCACCAATAATTTTTACGGTTTAATAATTTACTGTTCGCCAGGTGGCGCGTCTTATTTAGGGGCTTCAGGAGACGGCGTATTGTAGAGACCCGCCGGTTAAAGCAGACACTGGACGGAGATTGAGCTCAACAGCCTCTTTTAATTTAATTTACAGTAATTTAAGAAGAACAAAACGAGAAACACGAGAAACAGTCGAGACGCTCCACGGGGAAAATTCTGGTCTGCAGCTGCCAGACATGCAAGCAGCAGCAGGGAGAAATTAATAATGTTCCTGGATTGGCTACTTTCAAACCTTCCTCTATGTACAGCGGTTTTTCACCATCCCAAGATGCGCTTTCTTTGTGTTTTTATATTTTATATAGAAATGTAGCTGAATTTACTTTAATATTTGTTACGAAATTAGTACATTATATTTTTCTTAATAATTTAGAAGTAAAATGCGTAAAAAAACCCCAAAAACATACTGCCACAAAAAGAGCAACAACAAAAAGGCAGAGAATATTTGCAGTTTCCGTGTTATTGTGGGGATTTCCGCGTACAATTATCAGGTAGGTTCTCAGAAAAAACCCGCGTAAGACTGATTCCTCCTGATCTGCGTAAAACTAAGGGATTACTGTACAGCGATACTTATCTGAGTAGTACTGCTGCAAGCATATGGTGATAGACAAATTGCATATAAAACATTTTATGTACTATATTTATTACAGAGAAAATGACTTGAGTCCTCTCCATTTCACCTGAATGAAGCAGTGGGCTGCTGAGAATGCTGCCCAGGAAGCAGTGAGTGGGGACAGGATCTTGCTCAAATGTACCTCAGTGGTGCCTCAGACAGTCATGGGATTCAAACCCACAGCCTTCCAATTGCAGGTGCAACTCTCTAACCACGAGGCCACAAAGTAAAATTTTTACTTTTTAATAAAAAAAAATGTTGTTAAAATCATAACTTTTAGCTCTATAAAATTGAAACTGCACCAAAATTTCTCTTTCGTTACATTTATGGCAAAACAACAGTGCCAGCACGCACTGAGCATTTGGAACGTTATGTCAGTGCTGATTCACTTAACACAACAGCAAGTGTCCTCACGAAGCTATGATAGAAGAAGGCTAACTGAATCATCCGTTCCTAAAAAAATCGTAGAAGCTACGCACGTCGCCTTGGTTTTTACTTGTAGTGTTGCACGACTCCTCCTCTGCAGGCATTTAGTCATCACATCCTTCTGTTCATCTCTTTCTCTCCGTGTCTCATCACAAAACTTCACCAGAATCCAGTTTCATAATATGGCTACATAACACACTCATAATCTTTTCATGACAAATGACATACTTGCTTGCTGGAGTGATGCTTTATAAATGTTATTGTAGGTCAGTTGTCATGAAAGGTTTACATAGACTTTATGGACAAAAGTATTGGGACACCTGGCCATTACACCAACAGGGACTATAATTACATTACATTCAAATACATAGACTTTAATATGGAGTCGGTCTCCCTTTGCATCTTCCACACGTCTTGGAAGGCTTTCCACAAGATTTTGGAGTTTCTGTAGGAATTTGTGCCCATTCATTCTGTAGCATTTATGAGGTCAGACACTGATGTTGGACGAGAAGGTCTGGATCACAATC
>JBBJLS010120127.1:0-17825 GCA_037577275.1 Bryconaethiops microstoma | reverse complement strand
ACACACAAACACACACACACACACACACGCACACACACACACACACACACACACACACACACACACACACACACACAAAGACTGCATAAGGAATGCAGGGAGTTTAACCCTTCAGCTTCTGTAGACTTCTTGGTGAAATGTAGAAAAACAAAAAGAAAGTACGTTATTAGTGATAATAATAAAAAACTTTTATTGGATCTTTTAGTTCATAAAACTATAAACAAATAAGTTTTCATTTGCAAAAATTATGTATAAATTATCTATATAAAAAAATTAAACACATAAATAATATATTAATAAGTAAATGATAAATTATAAACAATTATAAATTATAATATTTATAAAGTTTCCATTTATTAACAGTGGAAGACTTTGGAATGAGTGTAGGATGTGGAAAAACACTGCATTTATCGCTGTGGCGAAGGAACCCACTGAATCCACTGAATCCACTGGAACCCAGTGAACACACTGGAACCCACTAAAACTCACTGAACACACTGAAACACACTGGAACCGGCTGCAGGTTTTTGTTTTGTCTGATTCTGCAGTCTGTCCTTCAGTCTGAGAGCCTGAGAGGCACTTGTTTATGTAACCAGTGGGGGTTAAACTGGAGGTTTTGGGCTGGAAGTGGGCGGAGCTTGCAGGGGAACTTTGTCCCAGAGAGCAGAGAAAAACAAGTGCAGTATAAATACCCCACACTCCACACACACACACAGGACAGACAGAACTAAGGACACAGCACTAAACAGGTAGGACTTTATAGATGTTTATAACTTTACTCTCAGGTTCTGAGAGTCTGACTACAGTGTGTGCTTGAGTGTGTGCATGTGTGTGTGGAGGTGGGGGTCCTGTAGACCACTGATGTCTTTATCAACATTGCTGAGATCAAACAGCGTCTCTTTTCAGCCTGTAAACACCAGATTCAGGACTCACTGACCTCTGATCTGTCAGAGATAATCATAAACATAAACAACTAAACAAGACAACATGTGCAAAACAACAAGTTTAAAAACATTAATTAGTGTGAACACACATTAAAATAAACAGAACCGAAAGAAACAGCAGCAGAGAGGCAATAGGAAAGGGGACTCCTGACATCGGAGAGAACAGTCAACAGATCACACAGATAATACAACAAGTGCTGGGCAATGATTAACAATTTTAATTTAATCACAGTCGTTGTACGCAAAATTAAATAATTCAAAAGTTGTGTATTGTGCTCTTTTATTTTAAAAGTACTGCTATATGAACAAAAGTGCCACAACATTTGGTTTGCAAATAAAAAATAAGGAGCTTTTTAACAGCAGTTTCCCTTTAACACAGTTACACAGCTGCAGTTTAAATATTTCTGTAAATCTCAACTTAAACATTAAAGTAATCAAATCAAATATAAAACCAAAGTTATTTGCCACTGCAGGGCATTCACATTTTATCTACTTTGTTATAGAAAAACAAGTTATGCTCAGAGTCCAAAGCATTATAGCAACTGGAAAGAAGGACCAACTCCATATGAAAGTCTATGTATCTGAATGCAGTGTCATTAAAGTCCGTGTTGGTGTAATGGTCAGGCGTCCCATTTCGTTTGTCCATATAATATGGGACACCTGACCAGGATGAAAGGATTTTTAAAAAGCATGCGATAAAATCATTGTTGGCGTTAAGTACATAATGCATTAATGCAATAATAACATGTTAAGTACAAATATTTAACATTTGATTAATAATTAAATTAAATCACACATAAATGTAACATTGATGGAAAATGCAAAACTGCACCATCTGCTGGTTGAGTTTAAAACACCACAGAGAGATGGTTCAGAATCACTAAGCCGTGAACTTTATGAGCACAGCGGAACTATGAAATATGTAAATATATTCATAACAAAACTGTATTTCTGTCCCTTACTGTTAATTAATATTTTTTATTATTGGCACATTATCAAACATAACTGAATATTCAATGGTCTAAACCCAAACAGCAGGGGGAGCTCTGACCCCTTTCCTTCGCTATAGGCAATTATTATTTTGTTTAATATAAGGTTTGAAAGATTTAATTCAAAATATTTCACCGTATTTACTGTATTTAAGAGAAAGTCAGCTTAGGGCAGGAGTTCTTCTGCTGTTCTCATCGGCTCATCGATTTATTTGTGATCAGACAAACAAAAGACTGTTTTGTGTGTGTGTGTTTAGAGTCTCTGAGGTGGGCGCGAAGATGTGGGCGGGGCTCAGTGTGGCCCTGGCCCTCTGTGCGCTGGTGGGCTGCGGCGCGGAGAGCGAAGATGAAGGACCGCGCTGTAAACCGCCGGTAACATGGAAGATCGGAGAGGTGGAGCCTCTGAAGGACGGCCTCGGGCAGGTGACCGTCGTGGCCTTTCTCCAGGCCAGCTGATTGTTCTGCCTGGTGCAGGCATCCAAGTAAGTGAACCCAAGTCTCGACAGTGTAGGCTCATCATTCAGTATAACTGTCCTCTCTCTCTCTGGGTGGGTAGGGTGGTCCTCCTTCTCTCCATCATTCAGTATAACTGTCCTCTCTCTCTCTGGGTGGCTAGGGTGGTCCTCGGTCTCCCCTATCACTGTGTATTACTGTCCTCTCTCTGTCTGGGTGAGCAGGGTGGTCCTCCCTCTCTCTCATCACTCAGTATAACTGTCCTCTCTCTCTGGGTGGGCATAGTGTGCTTCCCTCTCCACCATCACGTAGTATAACTGTTCTCTCTCTCTTGGCTGACTGGTTATGTTAATGGTGTGAGAGGCACTGATTTTGCCCTTTAACTGGTCTCAGACTGGATGGCCTGCGCCTGAAACTGGAGAAACAGGGATTCAGCAACATCTCCTACATTGTGGTGAACAGTCAGGATGAGAATTCCCGGCGGCTCCACGCCCTCCTGGGTAAGAGACTTTCGGAAAACATCGCCCTGTTCGGTCAGGACCCAGAGACCCCGGACGTCTGGACAATAGCCAACGTGATGAAGGACGACTTCCAGATCTACGACAGGTCAGCTAATTAACATCAGAATCAGAAACAGAAAACTTTACTGATCCTGGAAGAAATTACTTATGTTACGGGAGCCCAGACACACATAGACACAGAAACAAGAAGAATATCCAAATAAATGCAATAAAACTGCAGAAAAATACTTATTATGCTATATACACTATATTATACACACAAATGCTGGGTAATAATACTATAGATAAATGACTTACAGTTAAGTGAATTACTAGTAACACTAATGGTGGTTAGGAGTCTGTTATTGTATGTAATAGAGATCAGTAGTAGGTAATGATAAACATGGTACGACTATTGCACACAATAATAATAAGATACTGCACAGAATGATTTAGCACCCAATAAGAAAACTGCACATATTATTAGTTATTGATCAGTCATTAAGACCTTAAACTGCATGGACACCTCCCTCTTCCGGCTTTTTATTCAAAAGTACAACAAACAGCAGAAATTATTAGAGCCCATCTATATTTATCTTATGTTTATATGTTTAGAATTTAGTTTGTTTATTTATTTATTTTTTAATGTAGTCAGGATATTGTATGATTGTTGTCTCTGAGGTCGTATAATCCACTATGAAGTATTCAGTATCCACTATTAAAATATTTAGTGTTTATTATGACTATTTAGTATCCACAATGAATTATTCAGTATCTACTATGAATTTTGAGTGTAGATGATATATTACTTAGCATGCACTATGAATTATTCATTATATAATATGAATTCTTCAGTAGGAAAGTGACCGTTCTGTCATATGTGAACACATCACAGCACACAGTGTGAACAGTGTACAACTATGAATTGTTCAGTATCCACTCTGAATTAGTTAGTGTTTATACGAAGTAATCAGTATCCATTATGAATTATCCTACTTTGAATTATTCAGTGTCCACTATGAATTATTCAGTATCTACTATGAATTTTTCAGTAACTTTAAAACTAACGTGTTTTTAAATGCCTTTCCAGATGTGGCCGACTGACGTACCACCTGTCTCTGCCCTACACCATCCTAGGGCAGCCGTATGTGGAGGAGGCCATTAGAAACACCTACTGTGATCAGATCTGTGGAGACTGTTCCTCTGAGGTCTGTCTCCTTATTCTGCTTCAGTTAAAAACACTAAATCGTACAGATAACCAGACACAGGTTTCTGCTAGGAGTGTGTTTAGCTGCATTAACACAAAGAGTGGCTGATAAATAATCAATAATAAAAAGATAATACAAGTAATATAAGATAATATATACAGTAGATAAGTATGGATTTATTTAACACATTTATTTAACACGCTCTGTATTAGTCCAGGGTGTTACAATACTGTTGAAAGGTTTTGAGCCACCCTCATTTCATATTTTGCTTCCAAAGAGCCAGACTTTCTTGTATTTTTAATGTATTTTTGAGGAACAGTTTTCCAAGCTTCCTGAACTTGGACTTCAAAGACTCTTTTTCAGTCCAGTCCCTGAACCTGACCAGTTTCAGAGGAATGACCTACGTATGAATCATTCAAACATAACAAAGCAGATGTAACTTAAGGCCTGCATCAGTGAAGCAACAGATGCAGATGATTCCAGATGATCAGGCGGTGATCAGTATACTGGTGGTGCTGAATGCTGAGTGGTTGGCTCCTTGTATCTTTAGGCACTTTGTAGCCTGTCACAGTAAAACATTTGTTCCCATTTCTTTCATTTAATCTACTCAATATGCCAAAGATAAGAACGTTTGACACCAAGCTTTTTGCACCAGCGTGGTGAATCAAAGAAAAATATGAAGAAATGTTCATTTTGGAACATTTCTATTGCTCCATTCATCATGAAATGTAGACGACAGCTGATCATTTTTTATGGTGTAAAATGAAAAGGTTTGTTTTGAAAGTATTGATAAAAATGTTTCTTGATCCAGAACTCCATTCGACCACTGGAGTGTAACAGCACAGCCGAGGACAAGCCTGCAGAGGAAACTCCGAGAGAAGAGGAGCATAGCCAGTCACCTGGGATGGGTCATGGCCATCGTGGAGGCCAACATGGTCACCATGAAGGTCACCATGGGCACCATGGAAGTCACCATGGGCACCATGGAAGTCACCATGGGCACCATGGCCAACATGTAGGTCAACACAGAGGGGAAGAGCATAGTCATGGTGGCTCACAACACCAGCACAGTCACCACGGCCAAGTTGTTGTTAGCCAGTTAGATTTAGGCCAGGCCCACAAACAGGTAGATTCGGGGCAGGTAGGCCTAAAGCAGGTAGATCTGAGGCAGATAGGCCTGGGACAAGTGGCCCAAGAGGCAGGGCAGCCCCAGCTGATGCTCCAGCCATGAGCAAAGCGCTCCAACTGTAAGATCCAGTACAGCTGACAGGAGGGGACACTGTCCCCCTCTTCCAGCTGATGCTGACACTGACGGCGGCTGCTCGGAGGTCAGTCCGGTGGTCTGGCTGCTCTCTGACACTGCGATCAGCCACTGTCATCCTCCTGACACTGACAGGGCGTCACGGCGGACGATAGTATCATCAGGGAAACCTGACAGTGACGTTCCGCCGCCTGACAGCTGCTGCAGCCGTCTTGAGCCTGACCTGCAGGGGGCAGCAGCCAGTGAGGGTGACAGGACGTTTAAGCAGGGACACGCTCTGTTAAACCTCCTGTCCACATCCTAACGGGCTGCCATACCATCACTAAACCCTGCAGAATAAATTCGCCAATTAGTATTGACACCTCAGAGCACCGCGACGGACCCTCAGGTCCACAGGTGGATGATGTCACGAAAGAGTAGACAATGCTAAATTGGCTCGCTAGATCACTAGGGATCAATTTATACACTTATGAGCCAGAATTGAATTGCTGTTAAGAGCCATTGCTAAATTCATGTTAGCTCACAACATTCCCAGGATTAAATTCATGTTATTATGAAAGTTTAGCCAATGCTATTCAAGCTAGCTTCCTACATTGCCAGAACTAAATGCATACTATTCAGAACTGTTAGCCAGTGACAAATTCTGGTTAGCTCCATTTATGCAACGTAGACAGGTTTAAATGCATGCTATTACAATCTGTTAGCCAATGTTAAATGTGTGCCAACCCAGTAAGGAGTCAGTGCTACATGTGTTTTGAGTGGTGAGCCATTAGTGGGGGTCCACTGCGGTGCTCTGGGTGTTTTGTGCAGTGATGTTGATGCCATTTCCCCCCTGACGCAACTGAAGTGGCTTTAATGAAGCCAGATGCACAAACTACACTGTAGCAGCATCTGTCAGATCAACCAGCCAATCAGAGACAGGGGGAGGGGTCATGTAACACTGCATACACAAATACACAAACACACACACACACACACACACACATGCACACATACATGCTAGTAAATACCACGCTTTAGAGCTGAATATACAGAGAAGCTGCTTCAGTAGATTTACAGTAGTGGGAGAAAGTGCTGCATAGATTTACTTTATTTAAATACATGCTTTAGTTTATATATTCATGAAATAAATGACCACTTACATAAAGAGGGATCATCGCAGCTCGTTCTCAGAGGCCTGGGAGATGGTGCAGGTGTGTGTGTGAGTGAAGTATTGATCATGTTGATGGAGGTAATGATCATGCTGATGGAATAATTGGGCAGAAATGTTCTGAATACTACATGAAGGTGTTCTGGAAAAGTTCAGTAAAGCTGGAAAACCTGATCAACTGTATGAGGAATGTTGACACTGTTAGAGAGAGAGAATGAGAATGTGGGATGAGTGAAGAATGAACGAGTGTGAAACAATAAAAGGTGATTGAAGTAAAGAGGTCTGCGTGTCATCACCTTCACTTTCACCAACATTTTGACTTTCAGTCATTATATATCATATTAATAATAATGTTCTGACACACTGACCTGATAAAAGCCCACCTGATGTTCTGACACACACGCACACTTGCGCACACACACAAACACACACACACACACAATTGAAAATATTGGGACAAAGAAATATATAAATTATAATATATTTGTATAAAAAATATACAACTGATTAACTATATGAATTACTATGTACACATAAACTATATGTATTATGATATGTAACTATACAAATAATATACATTATATTAATCTATAAAAATGACCTAAATAATTATATAACTATATAAATTATTATATATAACTATACAAACAATATACATTACATAACCATGTAAACTATATAAAATACATGATAGAAGCAAAATATTTTTCCCGTCTGTAGCGTAACCTGACATAGAACAGAACCTGTTTTTGCCAGGTTCTGTCCTATGTACCAAGATGGATGGATGGATGGGTGGATGGATGGGTGGATGGATGGATGGATGCATGGATAGACTAAGCAAACAAATAAATTAACTGAGTCTATTTAAGAGGCTCTTCTTTTCTGCTTTTAGAATTTTCTAGCCACTGAAGTGGGATATTCACATGATTTTTTTTGTGCTTTGTGAGGGTCTGTCAGGGGTCAGGAGTCATATCAGCCATCCTCATTACACTATCACATGAGAACAAAACATCAGAAACACCACACAGCTCTGACACACACACACACACACACACACACACGCACTCACACACACACACTCTCTCTCTCTCTCACACACACACACACACACAAAGA
Source organism: Bryconaethiops microstoma (assembly GCA_037577275.1). Taxonomy (NCBI): domain Eukaryota; kingdom Metazoa; phylum Chordata; class Actinopteri; order Characiformes; family Alestidae; genus Bryconaethiops; species Bryconaethiops microstoma. The sequence goes on along the minus strand of JBBJLS010120127.1, from coordinate 10,204 downwards.
CTTTATTAATAAAGGAAACTACAGAGCTTTCATTATTATCAATGCTGTTGTTAATATTAATGCAATGAATAATAGGGAGTTGCTCCTGTGATCAGAAAGTCGTGAGTCAGTATCGTCCTCACACACTGCTCCCCGGACGCTGTGTTCCTGACTGCCCACATCTTTATGGGTTAAATACAGAAAAATAATTTCGTGCTGTTCACACTGTGTGCTGTGCTGTATTCACGTATGACAAATCAACACTTCACACTTCTTATGACTGCAGGTCTCAGTGCTGTTCTGCTGCCCTGTCGCCGCCAGGAGGCGCTCTCTGTTCTTTTTCCGTGCGCTGTGAGAGCAGCCCCTGCACGAGCCCCACCGGAAGTGGGGTGGGGGAGAGACAGACTGTTTGGAGTTCTGAGGTGGTCAGAAGTGCTGATCCTGAACTTCTGATCCACAGTTCTGCTCCCAAGCCCCAGAACTCCACATCCAGAATAGGGGTGGACAAAATCACATAAACACCTAACAGGACCTCCACTGAGCCCGAGAAGCCCGAGGAGCTGAGATGTTCTGAGGCTGGCAGTGTGGAAAACATTTCATTGTTTCTGCCTCTGAAACGTCTCCTGACCTTCCAAATCCGTCAGAAGATCAGAAGATCATGGACAAGTCCTCCTGATTCTCATCACAACACTGAACCTCCAAATGGAACATGATGGAGGAGCTTCTGCTCTCAAACGTGTGTGTGTGTTACTGTGTGAGTGTTCATGTATACAATAAACCCCCACTTATCGCGGGGGTTACATTCCAAGAGCACCCGCGTATGGTAAACCGCGAAGTTGTGTTTTGGTTAAAAAAAAAAAAAAAAGCCTAAAAATGCCTATTCTTATAGTGTAAACCCTAAGTATGCCCCCAAATATGTCCCCAAAACACTTTAATTTCATTTTAAACTCAGCTTAATACATTACCCTTAAAGAAAATGTAAAGGTAAACCCGTATTCATACTGTACAGTTTACACTGAACTCCAGCAGTGCTAGAATGTAAATACTGATGTTACCCCTGTATAAACTGTACTGTAATTTATGGTATGTGCCGTTGTTTTCTTCGGTGTAAGCAGGTAAATACAGTAATTTATTAATTGAATTTACAGTAATAAAAATACAGGGCTTTAAGAAGAACAGAAATGAAAAACACGAGATTTCAATAAATTAAAAAACAAAAAAATGATTTAATTAAATAAAAATGTATACAATGTATTTGTAAGTTCCCAGAAATCATCATAGAAAGCGCTATAAAAGTTCCTTTGTGCATGATATAATCAGAAAAGAGTGATATAGTCTTTCATAATAGCAATAAAGTGACGTTTTCTAAATGGGTGCTGAATCACTTCATCATGTGCAGTCTTCATGCGCAATATTACTACTTATGTCAATATTACTTTTAATTACTTAATATTACTACTGGATTCTCTACTAAGTGCAATAACGTACTCCAAACTCCAAACCATGTGTATCAATAGATTTCACTCAACTGTGGTACTTATATATAGTATTTAATCCCAGCATTTCTGTATATAGCATGGTGTATTTTCTTACTGAGGTTTTTTGACAGATTTTTAAATGTAGATTTTTTTTAGACTTTTATTGTCCCTGTCTCTGTGTCTCTGTGTGTCTTTGCAGTCATTACATAAGCAATTACCTCCAGGATCAATAAAGTTTTCTGATCATGCTGCCCATACATACTTGATGCTGGTGAGGTATATTGTGTTTGATGCTCAACCATATTCCTAAGTAGTCCTTTACCTTCCTTATCATGCACAGAAGGGCTTCAAACTCCTTCAGGTTAAGCGTTGGGCCGTTATATGACGCACAACTGTTAGCAGTTTTGCCAAGCCAGTAAAGAGTGATCAGCACCTGTAAATTACACACGAATAGCCACAGTCACACACACACACACACACACATCATCATCATCATCAAAAATAGAACACACCCACACATATACAAAACAATGTCTTTTTTACTGATATCAGCAAGAAACCCTTGTATCTCCAAAACAGTACTTTACAGGAAAAATGCTTCCTTTTTATAAAGTCAGTATACAAAATATTTTGTTAAAAGTCATTTAGACTCTTTGTACTGGCCTACACCTGTTTAAATTTAACACTGTGTAATAGGGAGCTGATGACACTAGCAGTGATGGGATTCGAACCCACAACCTTCTGATTGCAGGGGCAACTCCCTAACCACTAGGCCACCAGCTGCAAAAATATAAGTGATATAGCAATGATCTCAGTGCTAAAACCACAGTGTACTCACGTTCTTTAGCTTTCGACTGCAATCGAAACCCCTATAAGGACGGCAAAAGAGAAGAAGATGAAATAACGTCTGATGTTAAAATAGTGTACCATGCACACACACACACACACACACACACACACACAGGCACTGACAAACACACACTGACACACTCACATCCAACGATAAAGACAGCTTTTTCTCATATGAAGGTCATTGTGAGAAAAGACACTACATCCACACACACACACACACACACACACACACATCATAAGACACGGTGTATCATACGTTAGATTGGCGCGTGTAGACGTGTCCTGCAGGTCTCCCGGGTCAAACAGCTGCGTTCCTTTCAGGCCCAACTCCTCACATCCTCTCAGGAACATGGTGAGATTGTCCTGTGACAGGGACACATGCACCACTTATACCTGCTTAGGACTGTCACTACGGATTATATTAGTGATAAAGTAATCAGGCAATTATACTGATACCGAGTTTTTCTTTTTATACCAAACAACAAAATATGCTTAAAAGAACAATATTCACATTCAATGTCACTTGTTGAGAAATCTTCAACGCTGCTTCATTCTGGACGATTTACATCCCTTTCCCACTTTACTCTTGTGCAATATTATACGTATGGTTCAATATTATTCATTCTGGAAGGTTTACATCCTATTCCAACTTTACGGTTCCATTGCTGTATTGTCTGCTTACTGTACTGTCTTGGATTTACATCCCATTTACACTACTGTTACACTGCTGTATTGTCCATTACTGTCTTGTCTCAGTTCTACATCCCATTCACACTGCTGTTACATCGCTATATTGTTTATTTACTGTATTGTTTCTGACTTTCCTTGCACTTTGTTCTAAACTGTAACTGCCTCCTGTGCAATAACCAAACTTATGGTGCAGTACTAGTCATTCTGGAAGGTTCGTAGCTTCCACACTATACTGTTACATTACATTACAGTACATTGTTGTGGTGTCTGTTTATTGTGATGTCTGTATTGTTTCTGTCGTAACTTGCACACTGTTGAATGTTGTCTTGACATAATAAAACGTGTCAGTTGCTGACCCCTATTGATTGATTCAGCATGCTTCAAAGAATGTAGTAGTGATGCAGTGTGTGAATTTTGTAAAGTCTGAACCTTTACATCACAAGACATTTGCTGGTAAAATGCTAGATTTGCTGGGAATGCTAAATTTATACTTGGTTATACTGTATACAACGGTTATACTGTCTATACTGCCATACTGTTTGCACAATACTTTAAGAAATGCACAAACCTTTAAGACTGTATACTAATGCACAGCCACTTTATCAGAGATACATACATACTGCAGCTATTTTCACTTGTTTCTATACTGTTATACTGTTTACACTAGCTATACTGTCTATACTGGTTATACTGTTTGGACAATCATTGCACATTTCTTCAGTCATCGCACATTTTATATTATTTAACTTATATTTACAGGGGGTCCTCGAGTTACAACAGTCTCGACATATGACGTTTCGAGTTTACAATGCTCACTCTCACTCGACTTACACCGTTAGCCTCGTACTTACAGACTAGGCGGGCGAACTAGTTTGGTTGCGCGGTGGAAGAATACGCAGTAACGTGGCGTGTGAGTGAGGGAGTTTTCATTTTCCTTCTTCTGTGGCTTAGTTGTGTTTTTATGATTTTACAGCTGTGTTAGTATCGGTAAGTGACAGGCTAGGGTGTGTTTTGAATTCGGGTTACATCACTGTCGAAGGAACGGATCTGTGGCGTCACTCATCTTTCAAAATAGCAATGAAGTACCTTATTATAATAATTACAATAAGTACTGAGAGATTATATAGCTGATCACCATGTTGTAGCCCTGAAATAATGCTGAAATTTCAATGCATGATGCAACACTAGTCTGACAGCATTGTTGTTGCTTCCAGGCTTTGTGATGCTGATAGTGTGAAAACCTCACTTGCAACAGATGAATGACTAACAAACACACACACACACAATCTGAATACTCACTAGTCCTGCAATAGGGGTGGGGAGTCTGTTAATCTTTTTGACAAGTCCTGGTTTGATAGAACTCAGCAACCTAGAATTGAAAAATATTTAACACTGAACGCTGGCACTGAAACATATCTGATTAACAATTTACATTTACAATTTCTGCATAGCTTTTATGATGGATCAGGTTAAACAAAAAAAATAATGTTGAAGATGTTGAGGACTAAAGCCGAGGTTCTCAAGCTCTTTTTGGAGGACTTGTTCTCATTTTAGTGCTTTTCCAGGCTTTAGTACTGGGACCTCAACTTTTCCCATCTCAGGTTCACCTATTTTAACTAGAATGCATAATGGACCACGGTGAAAGCAAACATCAAAGAGGAAATCACTCACTCGCACAAGAGAATGCCGTTCTCAAGACCGCTTCTGAAGTCCTTCTCGCCAAAACTTCTCCCTGTCACTGCCTGGAATTCAGAGAGAAGAAAAAAGATTGCACCATAAAAGGTCCATTTTACCTCAACCTTACCTCCTAAGCAGATGATGGTGGGTTCTGCAGACGCAGATTAATCCTAAAACAAGAATAAAAAGAATTTCCAGTGGTGATCCTCCACTGACACTGCAAGAAGACTGGGGTTCATCTATGTCTAGGAAAATGGCCAATAAAGGTATGATCAGACCTAACATTAAAACCTCCTGCTTAATAGGTAGGTTCATCTCAGGCCACCAAAACAGTCAAGACATGGATTCCACAAGCCCTCTCAAGGTGTGCTGTGAGATATGGCACCAAGATGTTAGCAGTAGATCACTTAAATCCTGCAAATTGCAAGGTGGGACCTCCAGACTGCTTTGTTCAACTCATCCCACAGACGCTTGATCGGATTGAGATCAGGAAAATTTGGAGGCCAAGTCATCCTTTTTGTCATGTTCCTCAAACTATTCTTGAACAATTTTTCATGCTACTGAAAGAGGGCACTGCCATTAGGGAAAACTTGGTCCGCAGCAATGTTTAGATAGGTAAAGTGACCATTTTTGTCACGCGTGAATACACAGCACACAGTGTGAACAGTGTGAAATTGTTTCGCTGGACTTAACCCATTCACCCGCATGAAGCAGTGGGCAGCCAGGAATGCAACCCCCAGGAACAATGTGTGGGGGACGGTACTTTGCTCAAGGGTAGCTCAGTGGTGCCACTGGCATTTCTGGGATTCAAACCCACAACCTTCCGATCACGGGGCAACTCCCTAACCACCAGAACTCTATTAGGTGATTTGTGTCAAAGTAGCCTCCACATGAGTGTTTGGACCTAAGGTTTCCCAGCAGATCATTGTCCAGAGCACCGCACTGCCTCTGCCAGCTTGCATTCTTCCTATAGGTTATCCTGGTGCCTTCTCTTTCCCATTTAATCAACGTTCCTACGTATGGTCAGCCAAATGAAGCAATTGAAAACGCAATCCATCAGAACAGGCCACCCTATTCCGTTGCCCCATGGTCGTGTTCTGATGCTTACATCCCCCTTGTAGGTGCTTTTTATTGTTTATGGCTGATCAGGTGTAATGGGGGTACTTGGCTGATGTATCCAGAGCGGCTTACAATCATTAGTTACAGGGACAGTGCCCCTGGAGCAACTGAGGGTTAAGTGTCTTGCTCAAGGACACAACGGCAGAAAGTGGAGATTCGAACCTGCGGCGTTGTGGTCATCGGGTCCCAAGTGTTTTGCCCGCTAGGGTACTTTCACCCTGTAAATCAGAGCTAAAATGGCTAAGCTGCTATGCTGAGGCAAGACTAAAAGTATGCCTTGACTGAAGTGGTTTTACTTGTAACACTTCTCCCCACTCATCAACAAAACCAAATGGCCCACCGCCCACCCAAAACCAAATTGTGCACCAACACCCCATACCCTGGTGACAAAACCAGGCCACCTGCCACCCCAAACAAACAAGCTAAAACTTCTCTACCACTCAATTTAGTTATTGCTATTTCCATCCACCAGCCCAAGAGAAGGCTATGATGTGCTTCCTCCAAATCACGTGAGAGCAGACACCTTTTAAAACGGCCAATAATGCAATATCATTGGACATCAAAGCACAATAACATGTTTAGGCTGTCTGTTACATTAGCTAACAGACACACATGCTGGCTAGCATCGTGCTTGAGTGATGAGGAAGAGGGAGGACCACCCCACCCACCCAGAGAGAGCTAAGCTAATCGTGCTCTCATGGACTCCCGACCATGGTTGGCTACAACGCCACCAGAGACCAAACTTGAAACTTCCCTATAGGGCTAACGTTTAAACAGTTATGCCACTCAGGAGGCTCATGCCACATATTCTATTACTACACCTGCCGCCAGCTTGATTGCAACTTTAATGATGGAATAATAATCTGGATTTTCTCAGTAACTCTCCACACAGTGTTAAAGTGATTGTCACTTTCTGAGATAATTGTTTTAATGAATGGTGACCCAAAGGGTCTTATGTCCTGTGCTATTTTCCATTTACACATTTGAAATGAACGAAAGCCCTTATAATGAACGCAAATGACATGACTTTTGTAACTATTATAGGGGAGATGGAGTCAAATGACGAAAAGCTATTCTGAGAAAGTGTTGTCTACGCTGAATCGGTGTCAGACCAGTGTAACACAAAATACAAGAGCACAGAAGATAATACAAAGAAAACAATGGGATTGGTTGAATATTATGAGGGAGAAGTGCCAATTCATTCAGTGCGTATAAATGGCCATTCAGTCGAGACTACAATGCACTTTAAGAACGTGGGAATTTGCTTTGGCAGCCAGATGAAATTCTCAGAAAATAAAGAGATTGTTTATAAAAAGGCACTTATTTATTTTGAGGAAATCTAGAGGTCTTGATGTAAAATGTCCTATTGTTAGCATACAAGAAAATTTTCATTTGTAATAGTCCCATTTGAGCAAAGAGCATAAATACGTTTTCTAGGATTATGAGCTAAAATACAGCTATTAAGGTTACTGAACAGCCCCAATAGTATAATAAGACAATTAAGATAAAGGAACGTACCATTTTAAATCAGTCACACACAAATCTAGGGTCTAGATGTCTTCAAAAAGTCTTTTACTTTCTTCAGACACTCCAAACATTGAATTCTTGCTAAATGCTAACTATGTTTGAAGTCTGTTCTATGATATAGACCTACTGTTACTTCGATCTGGTTTGTGATGTTTAATAAGATAAGAAGTTGAGTTTATTCATCCTGAGGGAAATTCTTGTGAATAGAAGATAATAAGACAATAAAAAAATATATAGACAATAAACAATATTGCATCACAATGACAAGAACATTAGTGAAACAAATAACAGTGTAACACTGACACTGCTGTGCGTAAAGATTTAGCAGCAGGTCAGTAGTGCAGAATGACTTTTGAAAGTGTCTTAGTGTTAATGTAATAAACGCACTAAAATAGCGGCAGATGATGTGATAATGAGATTAGCATTTAATAACATTCAGTCAGTTCACAGATCAAACAGTTGAGTTGTATATCGCACAAATCCAATTCAGAATAGAATGATTTACAAAACCTATAGAAAAATGCCGGGATGCTACTGTGGTCCAAAGACCAGGGACAATGATATGATCTCATAAAATCTAATTTAATGATCTGATTAAATAATCTCAACTAGCAATGCAAAACACTGGGGGTAAAGCTTTTTATCTGGAATGGTTTAAGCACAAGTCATAGTGTGAATGGGGGAAGACACGCAGACTTCCTCTAGACTGTGAAACAGCTGAGTTCTATATCAGGCGCGGTGAGGTCACTTATTGTCTAATGTCCTTCACCTACCACTGAGAGTGGAAGTGTGTGTGTGTGTGTGTGTGTGTGTGTGTGTGTGTGTGTGTGTGTGTGTGTGTGTGTGTGTGTGGGAGGGCTATATGTGTAAGGAACAGATGTCCTCGTAATAATAACAGAAAAAAAATCCATGAGGATGTTTGGCCACTCTGGCCACAAATGGAATGTACACAATTTTACCCCAAACAGAGTCAAAAGTCAAAACGAACTTTGTCATCTTAGGTATATACACGTATATGTCACGTCGAGCCGTGCACAGGGAGTGTGGCGAGGCGCAAAGGCAGATTCCATTGATGGATTTTATTATCAAAAAGACACAGACTCTATATGAACCAAAGCAAAAGGCACAAGGGCCGAACAGAAGCGCACTAAACAAAGGACACATAAGGACGGGATCGCGTGCAGCCATGTGTGAGGGATGACCAGCAACCGAAATACGAAACTCTCAGGACTTAAATACAAAACATACTCAGACATTAACCAATCACAGAACGCAATCATTTTAACTAAACACAAGACAGCTGACAAAGTGAGTAATGACGCAACATACACATATTTCAAAATAAGAGACCCATAAATGAAAACCCAACAATAACCCCACTGTGGCCTCTAGCTGCCGCTCGGTAGACATCACAGTATACAGTGAGACGAGACGGTGTGGCTCCAGATTTTATGGAATACAAAAGGACACAGAGTAAGCATATATAAATGAACTATGCATATAAACTCTAAACTAGAAGTAAATAATGTGCCATTTGGGACAAGGTGGTGCAAGGCCATTTTTAACATCCAAAAAATCGTGCAAATGTTGTATCAGGAGTCAGGTGGAAAGCAGCAATACTGGAATGTAATTGCGTGCTTTATATGTGCAAAAGATCAGCAGCGGTTCAAAATGAATAAATGTCGATGAAAAACAGAAACTCTGAGACAGTAAGGGTATTATAGTATAATATGCTTTGCAAGGAGCTCAAAAGTCATGAAAGCTTAGGATACACTTTAGCATCATGTATTGTGTGTCTATTATGTGCTGCGTGTTAATAGGTGATTTCAAATATGCTTGCTTATGTGAACTGACACTGTATGATTAATACCAGTTGTCCTTTTCTGTCAAAACATCATCTGCCTCATATCCAACCAGGTCATCAGACGCCCAGTCATGAAATCTAGTCAAAACAAGTGTATTTCAGTTGCTTTTACTAGTACTCCAATCCCTGTAATCCTCACCAGGCTGCAGCCCCTAAAACTCATTGGGTTAATGCAGTTCTGCACACACACATACACATACACACATACACACACACACACACACACACACACACACACACACACACACACACACACACTCCAAATCTAAGGGTGTATCAGACTCCACGTACACTTGGTCATTTCATGCAACTTGCCTTGATGCATTTCTACTTGGTACTCAAATGCATCTGGGTAGATCAAAATCTGATCACTATGTGGTGATAATACTAGTAACACTTGCACTATTACTACTGTTATTGTCTTTATATCTTTATTCCTCTTGTTGCACTGAGCATGTTTCATTACAAAAGAATTTCCCTCGGGGTAAATAAAGTTTTATCTTATTTGCTTATAGTAATATGCAAATCGGCTCATATATGACAACCTGTTTTTTCCATTCTATTAAAAAAAAGCGCACTTTGGCACATAATACTTCATTCCCTCACACCAGCAGATGACTTTGGGAAAAGTCACGGTGGTGTGGGGTTTAGTGGGTTGCCCCTGTGATCAGAAGGTCCTGGGCTCAAATCCCAGGACTGCTAGAGGCACCACTGAGGTACCCTTGAGCAAGGTTTCGTCCCCGCACACCGCTCCCCGGGTGCCCCCAGTTGGTGACAGCCCACTGCTTCACTTGCTGAAAGGGTTAAATCCAGAGAAAGAATTTCACACTGTTCACACTGTGTGCCATGCTGTGTTCACACGTGACTATAAGAGGCATCTTTACTATAAGAGGACTATTAGGAATAGTAACGCCCTTTGCCGTTGCCTTCATGAACCACCTGATCAGCCGTATATATATATATATATATGTGTGTGTGTGTGTGTGTGTGTGTGTGTGTGTGTGTGTGTACTGGGACC
>JBBJLS010120089.1:0-17831 GCA_037577275.1 Bryconaethiops microstoma | reverse complement strand
GTGAAGACAAGTGTGATGTGCAGATGTAGATAAATATAAACTGTGCATTTGCAATGAAAGAAATGTGCAAAGGAGCACATTTTCTTAAGGAAATGGATCTTGTTATTATTATTTTTGTTCCACCTCTTCTTCTACAGTTTATGAAATATGAGCATGATTACAATGTCAGAACATGCCTTAAAGCACAACATAGCGTGCTTGTACACAGCTTATTGATCAGATGATCAGAGGCTGAGTATTGGTTATTTGAAAAAAATAAATTTTTGTGGTTGAGCCTCCTCTGCAAAGAATTTGGTGAGAGAGAACAGGACTGAGCCCCCTTTAGAGAGCGTCAGAGAGTCTGAGCAGCTTGGTAGAAAAACTTGATCTTGACAAGAGTCGCTTTATTTATTTATTGGGTTTTTATTCATTTATTCGTGTTTTAATTTATTTCTTTTATTTTCTGTTGTGTTTCCCACATAGACATATGTGGTTTCCCCACGTGATCTACCTATGGTAATCCTAGAGGACGAAAACAGTCCAAGCGAACTCGGAGCGCTTTGTGTTCAAAACGCGGGTTTAACCGAACCGAACTGAGACCAACTCTCGTGGTGGTCTCAGTTCGGTTCATTGCAGAGGGGTCCGAGTTCGTTTGGCGTCTTCACATATACCCTAAGGGTGTTTTCACACGTGGTCCCTTTCAGCCCTTAAAGCGAACTCAGATCTATTAGTCAGCATTTTTTGCGTATATGTGAACACGCCAAACCAACTCGAACTTCTCTGAAACTCAGTTCGGTTCGCTTTGAGTCGGTAGATCACCTGGTACAGCCCCGGGAAACCATGTATGTCTATGGGGGAACAGACAACAGACAATAAAGAAATAAAACAATAAATATGAATAAACGAATGAACGACAATAATTAAAAAAAAACAAAAAATAAATAAATAAATAATGGGGACCTAGAAATTCTTGTCAAGCTCAAGTTTCTCTACTCTTGGTTTCTGTTACATGTCCGCTAGGGTTCCCCATCCTGCGTACAGAACCAAAGTTATAAATAAATGTTTATTTTTTTATCGCTGTATCAAAATATGTGTTTTAGGATGTGCGATTAGGATTCGAATGCACCCACACTCAGGCATCTGTGTGCCTCAGGGGAGGGGCTAGCCCCGGAACTAAAGATTCGTAGGGCTTTGATGGACAATCGCGCTGACCATAGGCCAGGCAGGGCTAATTTGCATTTAGGGAATTGTAACCAATCCTCATAGCGAAAGAATGAAATGTGGGGGTGTAGGATCAACCCCCGCTAAAGTCTATAAATTCAGAAGTAGCAGCTTCCAGATCATTCGACGCGCTGAACTCGTCCACTGCGCATGGCCGATTTATATGGATTATTTACATTGAAAAGAAAAGAAATGCACACAGAAGACCAAATTCAGGATATTTGAAGACATTTGTAGACATTTGGTGGGGATATTTGGCTAACAAAGAAGAATTTCCAGTGGAAAAGCGGACAGAATTATGACACTGCGCTAAAAGTGTCTATATGCTGGCTGGGTTGTGATAAAACTACTTTGGAGTTGTTTTGGAGTTGTTTTGTTGTGTTTTGAGCGAGTTTTGTCGAGTATTTTGTCGAGTCAATCTTCTTTGTCTGACTCGGAGGAGGGCTGCCCTGGAGGAGGGCGGTGTTGTAGCGGTTATTGTTTTATAATTCCTTTATGAAAATATGGATTTCTCCAAACAAAATGGCATCTGTGCTTGCTCAAAATGGTACTGCTTGCACTAAAAACCTTATAGAACATTCATTTTTTAGTCTGTTGAGCTCAAATTTTGAACATAAGTTCACAAGACCTGCGACTATGGATTTTCAGTTTATAAGATCCATTCCTCTGAAAGGGACGATAGAATACAGCTGAATTCAAGGAGTTTTGACACAAGCATATATAAAATCAGCATTCCATCCGGTATTGCTGTGTGAACATAATTTTTTATAGATTTTCTTTCACTGGAACATGAAACTTCAGAGTCTTCACTTTGAAATGAGTCCAACTGCAAATATAAACAATAAAGTATAACAGAGTTATAAGCTTTTAAAATTGGGAGGTGCAAAGATCCAAGATGGCTCCTGAAAATCTGGAAAGGCAACAGACGTTAGGACTATATATGAAAACACCCTAAGTTACCTCACTGAAAGTTAAAAAGTTAAAGTTGGAGGCACGAGCATGTAACTGCTGCACCTCAGCCACCATCAGTAACCATCTTGCAACACCATAGCAACTATCTAGCAACAACCACAATAGCCACAGCAACTGAGCAATCACCCTTCGTAATTAGTCAGGGGAATGGAATCTAGCTATTAGTCTGAATGTGATTCAGAAAACCTAACTGAATGCTAATGGAACTCCCTTAGAAAAAGAGTCAGACAGATAAACTTGCTCCATGGTATAATGACCAAACATGTGCTTTAAAGCAAAATGTTCAAAGGCTAGAGCATACATGACGATTAACCAAGCTGAAATCTTTCCACTCCGCCTGGAAGGAGCGCATTAGAGACTACAGCAGATTACTTACTGCCGCATGCTCAGGCTATCTCTCATTGAATCTAACAAAAATAATCTTATTTTCCATTCAGAACAATTTCTAAACTAACTAGGAACCAACGAGGCACAGAATAACAGGTAACTGCAAACTGTAGTAGCTATGATTTTATGGATTTTTTTTAAAGAAAAAAATTTGTCATTAGACAAGAAATTCAAACTAGAAGTTTTACTCCACCATGTCTGCTGCCTGATCCAGCCACTTCAGAAAGCGTTCAAAATTTAGCTGCATCACAGAGGCTGGCACCCTTTAATTGAGTTCAACAAGCAGAACTATGATTATTCTCTAGTCGTAATCTTCTGCCTGTACACTCGATTTCATTACTACAAGTCTGCTTAAAGAAGTCTTACCAGTAATCAGACTGGTATTCAGACCTCTTTTATTAGTCTTAAACTCTTCACTTATTTACCAATAACCTTTAAACTACCAGTTATTAGACCTCAGAAACCAAACCTTGATCCATGCAAGCTCTCAAATCATCAACCTGTTTTCAATTCACCATTTCTATATTAATTTTTCAAAAAAGTCATGGCCCAACAACTACTTTTACCCTGCCCCCCCCCCCCCCCTTTGCAAAATCATTCGTGCCAGACAAAAGCTGAGACGTGCACGCAAAACCCCAACCACCCACACCACCACGGACAACGGCTGAGACCTAGAGCTGTATGCACACCCCCCAAACCCCCCCCCACCCCCCGGGCAATGGCCAAGTCTTTGCACGTATGCACCGACGTCCCTGCCCGCAAGGCGTAGAACGATGTGTCTCTCCCACATTAAAAATGCTTTCGGCATCCCAGTGATATCACTCACAATCTCCTGATGACTGCTCAGACTGTTCTGCCATGGGGGCCCAAGATTTGTTTTTAAAATACAAGTTTTAAAAAACAATACAAGGCCACACTGGGGGACAGAACTCACGTACAGGTGTGCATATCTGCAGTCAATGATTCATTTAAAATTATAGTTGACACAATCCACACCCATGCAGACGACCCACTGTCATTTTCAATGGCTCTTTGGGTCAGGGTGACATGCCAGGAAGTTGGGACATGACAAAGCTAAAGTAGCCAGGTATGATTACCCAGGGCAGAAATAATAAAGGACAACTTTGAGCTATTTGAACTGTCTGGACAGCATGTCTAAGAGCCAAAATATTTTGTCACAGTCTTCCTCCTAATTCACAAATAAAGAATATCAAGTGTTATACTTTATATGGTACAAAAAGAACAAACATATTATTGCACATCAGTCCCTAAAGCATGGACTCAGAAAGCACTTTGTCTGGCCAAAAAAGGAACAAAATGACACACATTTTTGGCATTAAATCTTAAATTGTAACAGTGCACCATTAGAAATGTTTTTTTGGGGTTCTTATGCAATTGTTTTTCATCATGTGTTCCTAGATTGCCTAGTTTTAACAAGCTGTTATTGAGTCTCCCACAGTAAATAATGACAGCAGGCCATGTCTCGCTATCACTTCATATAAATTATTTTTTCAATAATAAAATATTTTTTTTCTTGCATAGCCCTAATAGATTATAATAGATGTCCAAAATATTATTGGACTCTCTGGTAAACCTGTTGATTCTTCACAGTTTTGAGAGGTCAAGTGTCACGTATGGGGCTCAGGGAGTGTAGCTAGGCACAGACACAGGGTTCCCTTTGTAGGTTTTTATTAACAAAACACGAACTCAAACAGAAGGAACTCAAAGAGGCATGAGGGCCCAGAACACAAAGCATACTTAAAACAGAAGTCCTTACAACATCCTCTGAGTATCCTCAAAAGTCTTGAAAATGTTTATAAATATGGACATTATTTATTAGGATCCTCTGATTAACACAGTAAATGTTCTTTCTGAAGTCCTCACAACATCACAATGCTATTTCAGAAATGTTTATAGGATGTTATATTTCATTCTTCCTTGGAGATTTCCAAATGCAACATAGGACAACACAGAAGAAATACTTCAAAATCAGAAAATTTTATTGATCCTGGAGGAAACTGCTTATGTTATGACTGCACACAGAGACAAGTACAATATAAAACATATAGTCTAAACAAATCTAATAATCTGCAGAACTCAATATACTGTAAAATGCACTATGCTGTATACACACATGCTGGGTACAAAATACTAAAGATAAGTAACTAACAGTTAAGTGAATTACTAATTACACAAATGGTGGTTAGGAGTATGTAGTGATATTCACATGATACAACTACTGCACATAAAATAAATAAATAAATAAATAAATAATAATAATAATAAGATATTGATAGACTATTGCACTTAATAAGATAATAATGCACATTAGGATTATGATTAAAACCTGATGCTACTTTGTTGTGTAAATTTCACAGCAAAGTAGCGTCAGGTTATTGCACCAATTATTGTGTGGATATGTGACAAAGGAAGAAGTTAAGGAGCCTGATAGCAATGGGAAGAGATTTTTTGTGGTGTTAAGCAGAGCAGTTTATGCTGATAAGTAGCTAAAATTACTTCTCAGTTTAGCCACCACACTGTGAAGTGGGTCATGTCTATGGTGGACGGAAGTCTACACAATGTTCCCTTTCAGCCACAGTTTCCAAATTTTTTAGCAAAGGTTACTGTTACTGAAAGGCAAAGGTTACTGAAGACAGGAACAAGGTTGCTTTCATTTGCTCCAGATTTAAAATGCTATTTCATGATGAAAGTAAACCATTTAAAATGTTATTGAAAACAGAGTAGCATACTGTATGTTATGCTTCCTTTAAAAAGGGAATCCTTCATTAAACTAGTTCTAACTTCCACTCGGAATAGTAATATTTTATTGTGTAGATGTATTTTTCATATATGCTCTCATACTGTGTTTTTTGTACTTTTCAGGCTTTTCATGCAGTCCAAGATTTCATGGTTCTGCTCAGGACACACTTCTCAAACGTTACAGATTAAGACACTGGCACGGACCATATTCCTCATTTCCCTGGATTTACAGTGATTGTGCTTGCGCATTCCAGGCTGCAGGTGTGTGAAAAACTCATCTTAACTGAATACATCCCATTGCAGCCTTCCCCAAGCAAACAGCTGATGATATGGCCAGTTTGTGTTCACTTTGCGCTTTTCAAGACCTTTATACTCAAAAGCACAAGATAAGATGTATGTGTGTTAAACTGCAAGAGGCCTAAATATTGCTGTCTTCTAGTAGGTAAAAATAAACATTGTTGAATTCTGAATTATGTTTTTTGTGGATTTTAATTGTCTTTAAAATAGGTATGTAATAGGAATTTTTGACCTGAAGGAAGCTTTCCTGTTCTTCCTGGAAAAGCATTCTTCAGCACTGATCAAGACATTCAGAGCAAAAGGTGGCAAGGCTACACAGCAATTGAGGGGCTTCTTGGAATGTTTAGATGAACATATAAAGTGTTAAGTGTAAAGTGACTATTCTGTCATCTGCAAACACACCACAGCACACAGTGTGGACAGCACGAAATTCTTCCTGTGCATTTAACCCATTCACCAAGTGAAGCAGCAGGCAGCCAGGAACACACCACCCAGGCAGCAGTATGTGGGGACGGTACCTTACTCAAGGGTACCTGAAAGGTGCCACTAGCAGTCTTGGGACAACAAATCAAGATTAAAGTGATTGTAAATTGTACTGTACTTAACCTTATGGCTTATTTTCAGAGCACTTTGCATTGTGTAGTGCAACTGTTGAAGAAGAAATGTGTAGTCTTTCAGATTGTAGTCTTTGTGTAATTGAAAATTAAATTAAATTTGGAAAATGCCACATTATTTTACTGATGCTTTTTAATTGCTATTACACTGTATTACACTTTTAGACCACGGATGTAGTTGCACACAGGAGAGAAACAGCTCTACAAGGACTGCCTCTTTATTTAAGACAATATGAACCATTATCAAGACTCTGTCGTGTAAGTACTACATTAAATATGGATTTTTTAGTCCAGCATTGAGATACACAGTAGTTTACAGGAATAATCACTTCCCATGAAGGGTCAAGTTTGGTGCGATAGACAAAACATAAAACTGTGCACAGCAGTGGAACATTTAGATTGGATATTGGAACCACTGGTTTAGAATATTGTACAGGTGGTTGAAGGTTAAAGGTTTTAACTTCAAAAAGTAAAAAAAATGCGTTGAATGTAAATTTGCTTATTTAACAGGTACAACTTTTTATGTTTATGTTGTCATTTTAGGATACAGATTCTTTTGAAATGCAGGCCAGTAAAATGAAGGATATTACTTCAGTGCCAGACCAGCACCAGTGAACACAGCTGTGGTATAAGAAGGTCAAGTCGTGTCGGTTGATCTTCCTCACTTTTTCAGTGCATTTGCCATTCTTGTTGGACTTTTCTACGCTCTAAATATTCAATACTCCTGAAGTACACCTATGAAACAGTTTAGAAGGTATTCTTGCACCTAGGAGACTCATACTCACATCACTTTATCGCTGAAGAATATGCTTACATTTGAAAGGCTGTAAATGGTGTGAGGTTACGTTGGTGTGAGGTTACGTTTTTTCCAAAACATAAAAGTGAGTTGAGCCATTGTGTACTTGATATATTTAAGGTATTAGTTTGCATTATATGCTTACTGAATTTGTCAGTGAATTTGTTACTTTTATTGGACTTCTCCAAACTTAAAGCTTCAATAACCATACATAAGTTACATATGTTCATAATTTTGTGCAGCACATGATAGAATGGAGTTTTGTCTTGATTTGATTAAACTGAGCAATGTTTATTGTTTTGCTTTTTTTTCTTTCATTATTGATGGTCACTAGCTTTTTTCCCTCCGGACGTCCTTCTAGGGGCTGGCCCCGCGCTTGAAGGATCAGCTCGCCGGGCGAGAACACTCTGGAGGGAATAATTCAACAATGCATGTGCATTGATCAGCGCATGAGCTCTCGCCCCAAGGCCGCTCCTTGTACCCTGCCACTGCTGACTCCGGTGGCTCCGCGGCAGGTCTCCATCAACTCCCCGAATACTCTACCTCCGTCAAAGGACCACTCTGGAGCGGGGGAACCCATGCAGTTAGGGCGCGCCTCCTTGAATCCTGTGGAGCGGGCTCAATGCTATCGTGAAGCTCTGTGTGCCTATTGCGCCTCCCCCGAACACCATTGTGCTATCTGCCCGCTCCATCCGGGAAACGGTCAGACCAGGCGAATAGGGGGAGGTCCTCACCTGGTATTAACATCCATGCGTCCTTGAGGTTGGCCGTTTCCCGATTGATTTTTCAAGCCCACATCCAGCTCAGCCACAAACGAGTCAAGGGCACTGCTTTTGTCGATTCAGGAGCGGCTGGCAACTTCATTGACCATTCATTTGTTGTCCACCTGAGTGTAAAATTAGAGGCGTTATCCCAGCCGATACAAATCACAGCTGTAGACGGTCGGCCCCTTCTCCACAGCCCCGTCACCCTCCGATCACCTCACCTCACCTCCTGTTATTTTTGGTTCTCAACAGAAGATTCTGCAGTGGGCTCTGACTTGTCAGGAGCTTTGTCTCCCAGTGTCGGCTGGGACATGCTCAGGGGAGCCCATGGTAACCTGATGTCGATGATCTATCCATCCCAGAACCCTACCGAGATCTGAGGGAGCCTGGGATGGTACCACCCCGCAGCCACCTATACTCCCTGTCCAAAGATGAACAAAAGGCCATGGAGAAGTATGTGACCGAGGGCCTTCAACAGGGAACCCTGGACACCCTCTCTGGTGCTTCCATCTTTACTAAATTGGACCTGAGGAGCGCTTACAATCTCGTTCGCATCAGGGAGTGGAAGACAGCCTTCATCACTCCCATTGGTCATTATGAAATGCTTGTTATGCCATTTGGCTTGTGTAACAGTCCAGCAGCTTTTCAACAGTTCATTCATGACGTCCTTCAGGACATGTTGGGTCGCTGGGTCTTCACGTATCTCGATGAAATCTTAATCTATTCGAAGACAGAAGAGGAACACACTCAACATGTCCATGCAGTATTAAAGAGGTTGCTGGCCCAGCAACTGTTCTGCAAGTTGGAAAAATGCGCCTTCCACCAGCGTTCCACCACATTCCTGGGATTTGTCATATCCCCTCAGGGTGTGGCCATGGATCCCCAGAAACTGGATACTGTGCCAAACTGGCCTCTACCCGCTTCAGTTAAACAGCTCCAGCGATTTCTGGGGTTTGCAAACTTTTATCTATGTTTCATCCTGTTCTTCAGTTCAGTTGCAGCACCCCTTACTGCCTTAACTAAACCTATCAAGACATCATTTCATCTCACCCCCGAAGCCACTCAAGCTTTTCATCACCTCTGCCAACTTTTCACCTCTGCACCGATTTTGCTTCATCCGGACTCTATCAAGCCATTCGTTGTGGAAGTGGACGCCTCCGATGTGGGCATAGGAGCTGTTCTCTCCCAACGAGGTCCAGACCAAAAACTGCATCCGTGCTCAAGAAAATTCAGTCCCACTCAACAGCGATACGGGGTAGGGGACCGCGAGCTGTTGGCCATCAAGTGGACTCTGGAGGAATGGCGTCACTGGCTCCAGGGTGGCAGTGATCCATTCATCTGGACCGACCATCAAAACCTAATTGGCATCCAGCAGGCAAAACAATTAAATCCTAGTCAGGCACGGTGGGCACTGTTCTTTGAACAGTTCCAGTTTACTATATCTTACCATCCTGGTTTGAAGAACATCAAGGCTGACGCCCTCTCCTGGCAACATCAAGTGGAGAGCCCCTGGATGGACCCCGTGGATCTGGATGGATCTTACCACCAGAGATCATTGTTTCACCTCTCCGGTTGGAGTTGGAAGATTGAGTCTACCGGGGCAGACCTTCGAGCCCCCTCCGGCAGAGACACCACCTGGATGACTCTTTGTACCATCCTCTCTTCATTCAGAGACCATCCAGTGGGCTCACTACTCCGTTATCGCTGGTCATGCAGGAGTCCAACGAACTCTCTCTCTTCTTCAGCGTGCCTTTTGGTAGCCTCAGATGGCCTCTGATGTCAGAGAGTATGTTCAGGCATGTTCAGGACAAAGACTACTAACCAACCCAGGACAGGTGACCTTCAACCACTCCCAGTGCCTCACCATCCCTGGTCGCACATCGCACTGGATTTTGTTACAGGACTGCCAGAGTCTAATGGAAAAAACACCATCCTGATCATTGTGGATAGGTTCTCCAAGGCCGTGCACCTGGTGGCTCTTCATGGGCTCCCCACTGCTAAAACCACCGCCGAACTGATCATCGAGCACGTTGTCCTTTTGCATGGGTTCCCCAAGGATATTGTCTCAGACAGAGGGCCCCAGTTCACAGCCAGGTTTTGGAAGGCCTTCTGTCATCTGATCAAATCCACCTGTAGTCTTTCCTATGGATATCATCCCCAGACTAACGGTCAGACGGAGTGGAAAAACCAACAACTGGAGCGCTTTTTGAGATGTTTTGTCGCGGATTGCCAGCGCGTACGTTCTGAATCACTCCTCGTTGTGACAAATTGTTGTTAGCAGTAATAGTTCATTTCAGTTCAGCCAACCTGAGGTTATTTGTCAGTTCAACAGTATAGCATTTCTTTCTATTTTAGATATGGTGACTGCCACAATTAATCACTAATAAGTTGAGCTAACTCAAAAGGGCTATTGTAATTAGTTACCTAAGAATGGGGAAGAGGATTTATTTTTTACAGTGTGGGCAACTCAGGCAGAGCTAATTCTTCAGTCATATCTTACCTCTTTGGGCATTTATTCAAGGTATCATGGTTGTGACGAATATCTGCTACCCAATGTGTTCACCCAAGGCTCAGTACTGGGGACCCTACTCTTTGCAATTTACACCACCTCCTTGAGCTTAATTATCCACTCTCATGAGTTCTCTTATCACTGCTATGCTGATACACGGCCAGAGGTGGACAGTAAGTGAGTAGTCTTTTTTTTGGAAACTTAGAACTTTAACTCCACTACATTTGAAAGACAAAACCGGTCTTTTTTACTTCAATACATTTCTATCAAGGTTCTCGTTACTCGTTACCTTCATTTCCGAAAGTGGGTGTTATTGTCTCACTTTTCTAAAACGTGATTGGTTTTTACCAGATGACAGCTTATCAGAAATCACCAGTAGTGTTACATCACGTCTGAACGCTGTAATAGAGGTCTGTGTGTAACTGATTTTTCATCCCGCTCCCGCAAGTTTCTGTCCCACTCCCACAGAAATGTGTAATATTTCAACACTCCTGCCCGCATCTGTTATGGTTAGTCACGCTCCCGCCTGCTGAATCCCGCAAGCAAGGCTGGTGGAGTATAGGGTGGGATAAAAATACCGGACACATTGTAAATGTTATAATATCTTGGTCCTGTGGGCGTCCCACCCCGTTGCAGACCTGTACGCTGTAACACTGCAATGTCAGCATTTCTTAAACACAGTCAATCAGTGGCAGGAGAATGGACAGAGACGGCGACTGTTCATGCCCGCATGCATGGCCATATTTAGAGTTGATATTTAAATTTACGGAAAAGATTAAAAAATTCATATCGATCCCCTCATCTCTTGGACCCAGCACAAAGTTCTGCAGAGGGACCCGACCTGTCAGGAGTTTTGCCTTCAGGCGAAGACTGAGACGT
Organism: Bryconaethiops microstoma; assembly: GCA_037577275.1. NCBI lineage: Eukaryota > Metazoa > Chordata > Actinopteri > Characiformes > Alestidae > Bryconaethiops > Bryconaethiops microstoma. The sequence goes on along the minus strand of JBBJLS010120089.1, from coordinate 6,653 downwards.
GCTCGGGGGAGTCCGAGGCCCCCAACGTAGACCTGGAGACCATTCCCGTCCCATACCGTGACCTGGGGGTATTCAGTAAACAGCGGGCCATCCAATTGCCTCCTCACCGTCCCTACGATCTGGCCATTGATCTCCAACCCAGCATGGTACCACCCCATAGCTGGTTATTCTCCTTCTTTGCTGGGGAACAAAAAGCCATGGAGGAGTACATTGCTGAAGGACTTCGCCAGGGGACCATCATGCCATCATCATCCCCCGCCACCATGTGGTTCTTCTTCATGAAGAAAAAAGATGGGGTCTCTGTCCTTGTGTCTCCATTCGGGGGCTCAACAAGATCACAGTCAAGAACCATCATTCACTCCCTCTCACCAACAATACCCTAGACACTCTTCATGAAGCTGGATCTACAGAGTGCTTACAACTTGGTCCACATCAGAGAGGGCGACGAGTGGAAGACAGATTTCATCACCCCTGCAGACACTACGAGACCCGGGTTATGCCATTCGGACCGTGCAACAGTCTGGCGGCCTTCCAAAACCTCCTCAATGATGTTCTCCGTGACATGCTGGGTAGGTGGTGTTTCGCATACCTAGATGACATCTTGATATATTCTAAGACATTGAATGAGGATACCCAGCATGTCAGGGCAGTCCTTAAGAGGTTGCTGGCCCATCAGTTGTTCTGTAAGTTGTGGAAATGTGCATTCCACCAGCGCACCACCACATTTCTTGGTTTTGTGATCTCCTCCCAAGGTGTGGTCATGGATCCCCAGAAGATGGAGGCTGTGTGTGCCTGTCCCCTACCTTAAACAGCTGCAACATTTTCTGGGGTTTGCCAACTTCTACAGGCGATTTATCCAGGGCTTCAGTTCAACTGTGGCACCTCTTACTGCCCTCACCAAGCCATCTACAAGACCCTTCAACTTGGCCCTCCTGTCATCCAAGCCTTCAGGAAACTCTTCAACCTCTTCACATCTGCTCCCATTCTCCTCCATCCGGATCCATCCAAGCCATTCGTTGTAGAGGTGGATGCCTCCGATGTGGGCGTAGGAGCCATTCGCTCTCAGTAAGGTCCAGACCAGAAACTAAATTTTCTAGACCAGAAACTGCACCCCTGCAGTTTCTTCTCTAGAAAATTTAACCCCACACAACAGCGATACGGGGTAGGGGACCATGAGCTGCTGGCCATCAAGTGGGCTCTAGGGGAATGGCGTCACTGGCTCCAGGGCAGCAGTGACCCATTCACGGTCTGGAACAGTTTAACTTCCATTTGTTGTACCGTCTAGGGTCAAAGAACACCAAGGCTTGTCGACTGGGAAGGCTATGGTCTGTAGGAATGGTCTTGGGTCCCCGGTCGGTTCATCTTGGACCCTGCTCTCATCCAGTACTACCATCATCGGGTGTCCTTGCTGCCGGGTCCGTCTGGTGACAGTCCTGGAGGGGGGGTACTGTCACACACACCAGTCACGTGCCATCAATCAGGCACCGGAAGTGACTCGTGTCTCAGAGTATATAAACAGGAAGTAGGTACTTCTCTGCACTCACACATTTGGGTCTCATGACGGCTCATCTTCAGCCCATCTCATTTGGTACTGTAAGTACTTTGGTTCCTTGGAACTCTTTATATACTCTCTCTGTGTCTGTGAGACCGTTCCTGGTGGGAATCTTTACTTCTTGCTGGAGCGTTCTCAGAGCAAATCATGTGGTTTACCAGTTCATTTCTTGTCTCCTCCGTGACATGCGTAGAGCTACACTAAAGGCCATTAAATGCTCAAACAATTGGGCTGGAAGGATTCCTTTTTTGACCACCTTTCCTGTGTACAAAGCAAAGTGGCAAACAAGATGCCACAAATGCTAACACACATGCACACACATTGTTTTCGTTGAAAACTGTTATAAAATTCTGTTGAGGCAAACATAACATTAATCCCATGTTACAATCGTTAACTTACATTTGTTACTCATAAATGTTACAGCTAGGTTTCTGTCTCAGTTCACTGTGCCAGGCTTATTTTAAGCAGGGCAGCTTGAATTTTACAGGGAACATTGTTCTTAAAATATGTGATGTCATATTTCTTTGCAGGAAGCACCTTGCATGATGGCAAAAGGTGGTGAACCTCCACCAGGCACAGGTTGTGGGAGAGGAGAAGCGTGGAGCTGCATAGATAACTGTAGAAAGTGATTGCAGACATGAAAACAAAACAAAACCCCTTTCATATAACAGCTGTGCTTTAGCTGGAAGTTAGTTCTGCTGTTCTTGCAGAATTTGAAGAGACCCATGATTTTATAGAATAAAAATTAAATTACAGGCATGTATTGTTTAAGTTAAATCATTAGGCCTTCTCTTTGTCACGCTGAGGATCGGAATGACTGCAAGTTTGCCCAAATGTGGTGTGAGGGAATAGCCCAGTCGCGGAAACAAACGAAAGAGCTGGTAACCCACGCGGTTGCTATGAGAACTCTCCGTTAAGGAGTAGAGATTCCCACCAAAGGAACCTGCGTTCTCACACGCACACAGAGAGCGAGAGAGAGAGGGCTTTGAGAGCCAGGAGTACTCACGGTACCGTTGAGTAGGAAGTCGACACGGGTTGGGCATGGAGTCCAATGTCTGTGTGCTGGAGGTACCGTCTCTTCCTGTTTATATACTTATCGTGACGTCACTTCCGGTGCCGATTGACGTAACGTGGTCTGGTGCGTGTGACAATCTTAAGACCTAGAAGGTGCTGAGGATGGCAGTGCATTTTTTCTGCACACATTTGTCTTATTCTCTTGCATGTTCATAACACCAATGTTTCATTAATTTGTTACATAGCTTTACATGAAAGTGACTCTAATGGTCAGTCTCTGCTAGGATGTATTCATGTGTGCTGAAGTTTAAAAGTCTTTGTTGATTGAAGGACTTGAATGTATGACAAATATATTTTATGTTTCTCTGGAGAGGGCATTACATGACAGCATCTGTCAGTGATCCAGCGTGGTTCCATCTGTCCTGAGTGCCAGGGTAACGCCCTCGCTGTGTCCGCTGCTTACTGAAAATTAGAGTTTTTTGAAGAGGGAATATTTGTGTGAGGGAATTGTGACTATCATAAGACCATAAAGATGCTGAGCAAAGCTTAACTATATTATCACTTAACATTTGAAGAAGTGACCTAAACAAAGGGGCCTTATAGCCACAAAAACATTGTAGGCTGCTGTTGAAATCACAACACACAAGTTCAGCAGCTACAAGACCAGACAGAAACTTTTTGGTCTTTGCTTATTTTGGCACCTATGCAAAAAACACACTGGTTCAGTCTCCAGAGTAGCTTGAGTGCATACAAGTATGTCCATTTCAAGCTAAGACTATCTGAGACTAAGATAGTACTGCAGCTAATAAATAATGAAAGCTTACAACCACTGGTTAACAGAAGTTAATTTTTATACAACAGAATCATGTTTGTGGATACATTGCGGCAAACTGCTTCACTAGACTTATTTTGTCATTAAGTTATGGTTGAAAATAAAGTAAAGTAAAGGGAAGTAAAGTCACGTGTGAACACACCACTTATAGTCACGCGTGAACACACCACAGCACAGGACTTAGTGTGAACTGTGTCATATCCCTGCATTTAACTCATTCACCAAGTGAAGCAGTGGGCTGCCACCAAAAAGGAGTGCCCAGGGAGCAGTACCTTGCTCAAGGGTGCCTTAGTAATGACATTAGCAGTGTTGGGATTCAGACTCACAACCTTCTGATTGCAGGAGCAACACCCTAACCACTAGGCCACCAACTGTATAACGTGACTGTAACACGATAAAAAAAAATTCTAATTAATTACAAGCTCTGTAATTAATTAATTTAGATTATTCGCACACATTTTTGCTGTGAAAGTATTTAAAATTTTAAATGAATTTTGGCGTATGACATACTTTCAGCATCTCTTTTATTTAATAACTGTTTCTGCACTGTTCATGTGCAGTAAGGGTCACAGCAATCAAAAATATGACCTAATATGTTGAGGGAAAAAAAGCTTCAGCAAGAACAATGATAGAACCAAGTCCATCTATAAGCTGTAGTTTAAAACAATGTACATTTCAGAGGCATTTTAATGTGAAGGTGCGTGGCACACAGCATCTCACGTGTTTCACTCATACGTCACCCCCTAATATAATAGTTCAGGTGTTCTGATCAATCATGCTATGCTGTCAAAAAATGCTTCCTTTAAGTTTATACAGTTTATAGTCAGTTTATAACACCGATAATGATGAAAAATAGACAAACAATACGCATAATATATTTCATTTAAATAGATAGATAGATCTTTAGAGGTGCATAGAGCCAGTTTATACAATCAGGTTCTAACACTGAGAAATGCTACTGTGAAGCAGGACACAGGCTACTTCAAATATGCCCCCAAATATGCTCCAAAAACACTTTAATTTCATTTTAAACTCTTGATTTCATTTTAAGCTTAATGCATTACCATTAAAAAAATTATATTTAAACCTGTATCCGTACTGTACAGTGTACACCGAACTGCTGTCTCCGGCAGTGCTAGAATGAAAAACATGAGAACACTCAGCAAAACACTTCAGAACACACAGGAAACTGTTATGATGTGGGAATGCTGGTCACAGGGCAGCAGCCGATATTTGGTTGCTTTGTGTTGTCTTGGCACAAAAAAATTACACAGTTATAATTTATATGGAACTGTCACTGAATTTTACGTTAATATTTATGTTCCAAATTTAGTAAATTATATAGTAAATTAGATATTTGCGGTTTCTGAACTGTGACCTTGCAGTAGAAAACTATATACATATAGTGTCGTCACCAACACACCCCTTCCCCCCACCCCCCCCACTCTTTTATGCTCCTGGAGAACAGTCAAAATATAAAGAGCAGCGCACTCTAATTAAGGTCTTTCATTGGTTTGGCCTTTAGGTACTGAATTGAAGGCCTAACATGTCAGATTGACCACCTATGTAATTGGATCCTTTATGTTGGAATCAACCAATCATGTTTTGATTTCCAGTGACTAGGTACTGGAAAACACTCTAGAGCTTCTGGAAGTTACAGTGAATACTATTGGTATTTCTAACCAGTGGATTTCTACCATACTATGAACAACAACAGCTCTGCACCATGACGCTATACTGATAATAAAGATGGAGTAAAACATGGAATGTATTTTAAAAGTGTTTTATGACAGTCAACAGTCTACGAGGATGTTCATGTGCTGTTAGCTTGACATTCAGAATCAACGGAATCTCATAGAGATGCTAGCAGGATGTAGTATTATTTACCACGTTTTGGTAAGAGCATCTTGGGCAGCTGCATCATGCTAGACCCTACATATCATATGAACAGAAAAAAAGATAATTGAAGAGCAAATTTCCAAAACTCAGTCTGTCCAAAAGCTTTTCACTTGTTTTACCTATTGGAAGGCAATTCTTACAGGAAAGGATTTTTTTAAACTGAACTGTTAGTTACATGTCATGTTTCGAAAGTGCAACTCCTGCACATTTTAAATGTTTAAATTTTGCATATTTTAAAATGTTCAAATATGCAATAGTTTCACTGGCTAGACTGACATGGTTAGAGAAATAACCCTCTTCTCAGGGTAGTATATAGTGATAGTGATATAGCAAGATATAGTAACATTCTTATTATTTTACTGGGCAGTTATTTTACTGGGTTCAATAGTAACACTTTAGCTATTAATGCTTTCAGAAAAGAGTTTATTGTCATATATATTTGCTTTGGTGGTTAGTGCAAATATACAAGATAAAAGAACACAAGAATTTTAAAATACAGTATAAAACAAAATACAATAAAAAAATAGACATTCTTAAAATGTAATGTGCAAGCTGTGCAGTGGTTACAGAATAAATAAATAAGCTTCATGAATATGCCAGAAGAGAGAATAAGACCATTAGATTGGAATGAATAACCAACTGTGCAATGTGTGCTGGGAATGTTATAATACAACGCATGATATGTGATCACTATTTAAAATGTGCAACATTACAGAACAGTGTACAAAAGCTAGTGCGCAGGACCTAGAACATATACATAATAGTGCAGATTCCGAGTGAAAGAAAAGAGTCAGTGGTGGTCTTTGGCCTTATTGATGACAGCCGTAGAGGGGAAGAAACTGGCCTGATGATGTGAGGTCTTAGTCCTGATGGACCACAACCCTTTGCCAGAGGGAAGTGTCTCAAAAGGGTCCATGTCCAGGATGAGAGGGATCAGCCACAATCCTTTTTGCCCTTGTCATGGTCCTGTGCTCATACAGGTCCTGAAGTGAAGGAAGATTGCAGTTGATCGTCCTCTCAGCTGAGCGAATGATGTATTGTAATCTGCCCTTGTCCTTGGCAGAGGCAGCAGCATACCAGAAGGTGATTGAAGAAATAAGGAAAAATGAAATGATGGCTGTGTAAAAGTGCATCATCATTTCCTTTGGCAGATTAAATTTCTTCAGCTTCTTCAGGAAGAACATCCTCTGCTGTGCTTTTTTTGATGATAGAGCTGATATTTATCTCCCATTTGAGGTTCTTAGTGATTGAAATTTTCATACAAAGTTTTTTTTGTATTACCTGAAACTGCTTAAAGATGGTTTTCACCCTGTCTATAAATCACTTTGCTTTGTCTAATATTACATATTATATATA
>JBBJLS010120026.1:0-17835 GCA_037577275.1 Bryconaethiops microstoma | reverse complement strand
CCAACACAAACTACCTCTACTGACTCTAACTGTTCCTCCTCACTCAGACTCCAACACAAACTACCTCTACTGACTCTGAGTGAGCAGGAACAGTTGGAGTCAGTAGAGGTAGTTTGTGTTGGAGTCAATGTGAGGAGTAGTTTGAAGAGTTGGGGAGTTGAGGTAAGACTCTTAAACTAGACTCTTAACTGTTCCTCCTCACACTGACTCCACCAAAAACTCCACCAGACTCTAACTGCTCCTCCTCACTCTTATTCCATTAAAAACGTCCTCTACAGACTCAAACTGTTCATATTCTGTTAGCTATAGACTACCATCTGTTCTGCAGTGATTCAGTCTGTACACAAAAGCCTCTCTTGTTATTAATCTCCATAGAGACTCGCTTTTTCTCTCCTGGTCCACCAGAGCAGGACGGGTTCCTCTTTTGAGTCTTGGTTCCTCCAGTTTTAGTGAGTTTTTCCTGATCTCTGTAGCTCACTAGGGCCTCAGATCTGGACCCTGTAAAGTTGCTTTATGACAACATTGGTTAAAAAGAAGCACTATATAAACAAAATTGAATTGAATTGAACTGAGATGACCGTGGAGCAAGTCTGGAGGACAGGCAGGAGGGGCACCTAGTCAAGGACCAACAAAGTTCAAGTAGTCAAGCAGGTGTTTAATGTCATTTCAACCATCTACACAGCACACAGTGAAATGAAACAACGTTCCTCTTGGACCATGGTGCAACACAAAGAAAAAAAAACAGACCCGCAAAGAACAAAAACAGACCCACAAAAAACAAAAACTGGACACAATAGAACAACCTGAGTGCAGTCAGGACAGGACTAAGGAGAGAGTGCAAAAAACATGAGCAACAGTAAAATAATTTACAGGACAAGACAATAGACAGTACAACATGTAATCAACAGGAGCAGTAACAGCTCCAGTGTGAATGAATGCAGTATTATAACAGACTGTATTCCAGCAGCAGTGTGCAACAAATGGTTCAGTGTGAAGCCATGCAGCAGGAGGGGGTGCATCTCAGTAAACAAGAGACAGAAAGAAAATCAGACAACTAACCACCTCACCTTCCGGCCTTATCATTTGTTTCACCGCTGATCTGCTGTCAGCCCTCCTGCTTCAGCACAAGGAGGTGCGAGTTCCAGATAATCATCAGTTATCTGGTGAAAAACCAGCTGTGTCTAAGAATAAAGAATGAAGATAATATGATCAATGAACATGGAAGGTACTGTGTAGAGCAACCTAAACCCATACAGCAAAGTTAATTAAAATAAAACTTCAGGTAAACATACAGTACAGTTAATAGACCTGCAGTGGAACATGTTTTTGGGTTTTTTAAAACAATTATAGGTTAAAATAAGATGACAAACCTTCAGAATGACAAAAGTCCACAGCAGTACACCATGGTTAGTGATGGAGCAAACCTAAATATGACACATTTCTGCAGGCCTGAATTGCATTTTTTTTTTTTTACAGAACTCAATATACTGGGGAACAAAAAACAACCTAAAATAAAAAACATGGTGTGTGCAAAAGTTTGTGCATCCATTCAGTCAATCCAGCAGTGCTGTTTTTTTTTTTGTTTACGTCTCAGAGGTGGAATAACGTCTCTGCGACTAGATGTTTAATATTCAGACGTGGTCTGTTTTCTGAATGACTGTGTACCCAAAGTGCTTGAGGGTTTCCTCCACAACCAGCCTGTCGAAGGGGCCTTTTCGTGCTGAATTTGGCTGATTTGCATTACAGAAACATGAGCAGAAACGAGACAGAGGCAGCATCAGCTCCTATTCAGAGGGTTTAAATTTGATACGTCCCACGCAGGCCTTTGGTAACGTTTGGTAAAGCGGTATTTTGAAATGCCTGTGTTGGATCTGATGGTTGGCAATTGAAAACAGAAGTTGAGGGGGCACATAGTTTTTAGTATGTAGATCATTAAGTGGAGATTTTGTGGGGGTTAACAAACACTCTGAAAACCACAGAAAGAACCCGGTCTCGTCTGTGGTCAAGCTTTCTGCAGACCTGGAATGACAGTTTCAGTGGTGATGCAGCGGTGATTTCCTGAAGATAACACAGAGCGTTCTGAGCCCTCAGGTCAACATGTCTTTATTTCAGGCCGAAGAAGTGGAGCTTTTTTAAAAAGAAAAACACATCGCTTTATCCACCAGTTCTTTAATATTCATAGAGTAAACCTCTCACTGGGCACCAATAACTGGACTTTTCTTCACATTCTGTGCCCATTCAGGGGGGGGTACAGCTTAATCTTACTGGTTTACACCCACTCCACACTCACACACTCATACACACACACACACTCACACCCACACATACAAAATCATACTTAATGTTAACGGAAGATCAGATAAAACCCACAAATATCACAAAACGTCTTAGCCTCCTTAGATATTCCTTTTGGCCCTGGATGTTACTGAAACATCTGTGTACTTCTGACATATTGTGGGAGTGACGATTTGGTATTTTCTTTAATCACTGGCTGTATAATGGGCCACACTGGAGAGGTCATGTCCCACTAGATCAGAAACCCCGTGTGCATAACACCAGTGACGGAAGCTAAAATGCAGAAGGAAGTCATTCATTTTCAATGAGTGACAGCTTAGTCTCACTGTGAAACAAAGCAAAAGGCTCTTGTTGTTTAACAGTTTTTGTTCAGAGAAATGTAACTAATGGTTAAAAATGTGAAAAGAAACTACCCTCCCTCCTTTTTTGCCAGATCAAATTTGTCATTGTTGAAGTAAAGGCAATGCCAGTTGCACTTAAGTAAGAACCAAGATGTCTAGCAGGTTCACTGTGAAACTAAGCAAAAGACTCTTGTTGTGTAACAGTTTTGATCAGAGAGTCTTTTCATTTCTAAATAGTCCAACTCCAAACGCATATTCCAAACGCAAATCACCCAACACTGTTTCAAAATCAGGGTAAGCTTCAGGTTCAGGAAGGCCTGCTACCGACAGTAACTCAGTAGTCTCCTAATGGTTAAAAATCCGAAAAGGAACCAACCCCCACCCCCCCACCCCCTCTTTGACGTATGGATGCACTACGTACATGGTGAAGACGATGCCAATTGGTTGCGCTGAAGTAAGAACTAAGTTGTTTTGCCCAGCAGATGCACTGCAAAATTAAGAAAAAGGTTCTGGTTGTCTTAAGATTCACTGAAGAACCTCTTCTTGTAATTCCTGAATAATCATCCATGGCCAGTTTTCCATATTGCACATTATACACTCCAGATGCACATTTAATATCCACATGAAGCAATTACAGCCCATCAAATGGTAATCAGGCCGAATTAAATCCAAATGCTGTTTCAAAGTATGGGGATAAGCTTCAGGCTGAAGAAAGGAGGCAACATTGGTAACTCAAAAGTCTCAAAATGGTTAAAAATGTGAAAAGGAACGAGACCCCACCTTCACACCCTTTCTGACATATGGACATGGCCATGTCTTCACCATGTGCATTGCGCATCTAAAACAATGGCAAATTGTGAAACTAAGCAAAATGCTCTGTTGTTGTTTAACTGTTTTGTTCAGAGAGATCCACTGAAGGACACTTTTTATATTCTTTTTGTAATTTCTGAATAATCATCCCTGGCCAGTTTGTTTTTGTACTGCACGTGTTGGTTTATGACACTGGGAATACTCACGATGCACATTTCATTTACAACACATCAAACGGTAAACACTGTTTGAAAACATGAAGCTAAGCTACAGAATGGAGGCAACACTGGTAACTCAAAGACCTACTAATAATTGAAAATGTCAAAAGGAACCAACCCCTCATCCTCCCATCCATTTTTGACATATAGACATTGCCATTGTTTTAGATGCACAGTCTTCATGGTGAAGAGGAGGCCAACTGGCTGCATGTAAGTAAGACCCAAGTTGCAGATGCAGCTCAAAAATAATTTAATAATTATTTTGCATTAGACCACAGGTGGGATTTTTCATTCTTTCTTTCTAGTTGATATTTTAAACGAAACCGAAACGTGCCAGATCTACCTCTCCGACACGTACAAAGTCATTGCATGACTAGGGTTTGTATGTTTGTACTTCACATTAGTGAGAAACATGGTTTTTGAGTGTGGGTGTGAGTGTGGGGGTACTGTGGAGGGTGGGCTGTGAAGCAGTAGTGCTCACTGAGCATTAAAACCTGGGGAAAGTCCACCAGCAGTGCCCAGTGGGAGAGTAACTACTCGAATGACTCATTCAGTTTGCTTGTGTGTTCTTAGGCACCGGGTTGAACGGGGTTAACGGCACACATCACAACGAACCTTCTAACACTTACATTTTTTATATTGGTAGTTTCATAAAAGATGACTTTTACATTGGCAAATGAGATGTTGTCTACTTGGGTGAGGTTATTTTTAGCACAAAATCAATCCTAGATCCAGCTGAGTGATACATTCCAAAATCCTTCAGTAAAATCTTATGTTACAGGAAAATTATCCTGTAAAATGTGATAAATGCAGATGCTCAAGAACCTGATTGCTTTGGTTCTGAAAGTGGAGAAAAGCTGATTTAGAGAAAATAGTATCACCCAGTGAGATCTCGGAGAACACACTCCATTTGCGTGAATGTGGTCAAAACTACAAAGGAAATTGACACAACTGGAAATTCTAGTAATTGGAGATTCTACAGGAATCAAGCTTTTTAGTGATATGACACCATGTGACGGTGGGTAGAGCTAAGCCTTTATTAAATGTGGTAAATTAGATCTCCAGTTCAAGTCTGTGTTGGGAGCTAAAGAGCTGGCCTCTGAATCTGAAGACTGCTGGTTTGAGTCTGCATTGGGAGTAAAGTTTTTGCCACTCAGGTGGAAAGGTGCCGGCCTGAGGTCCCAATGGTGATCCGTCGAGCTCGACAAATATGCAGCGGTTAAAAAAGGATCACAGATTAAGAAAAGACGTCATATGGAATTTAACAGGACCTAAGTTGTAATTTCTGCGTTGCCATAGAAAGAATTTCACCTAGCAGAGGTCAGGCAGCATTATACAGATGACACTGGGCGAACTCACCCTGCTAGTGTTCACGCAGTGTTCGCCACAGCAGCCTCAGTTTTACTTGCTTGATTGTCGGCTCGTACCTTTTTAGCACCGTTGAATCACCACTCATGCGCTTCATGCTGCATTGAACCAGCTGCCTGAGAGAGTTTTTAATTATGAATTTGATCTGTTTGCTTACAGGTCTTCCAGCATCTGGATCTCATTATACACAATACATTTTTTTTTTCATGTGCGAAAGTCTTACCATGTGAAATATCATTACTTATATCAATATTACTGATCTACTACTGATCTCTATTATAATAATAACAGACTCTCAGCCACTATTAGTGTTACTAGTAAATGACTTAACTGTAAGTAATTTATCTATACTATTTATGTGCCAGTATATGTGTATATAGCATAGTGTATTTCACATTGTTTATTGCATTTCTTTAGACTTTATATTTTATATGGTTCTTGTTTCTGTGTCTCTGTGTCTGTTCAGTTGTTAAATAAGCAGTTTCCTCCAGAATCAATAAAGCTTTCTGATTCTGGTTCAAGATCGAATTACAGCGAACTCATCTCTGCTGTTTCAATCATCTTCACTTGATAATTTTGGGAAATTCATATGAGTGCATTTAAGATAATATATTTTATGTGTTAGTTCTGATGAAAAGAAGCACCTTATACGTATGTACCACATCCTCATTTCGCACTCAGCGATGACTGGCCTGACCTAGTTGAGCTAATCTATCTGGAACATCTGTTTCCCTCATACATCATCCCTTAGCTCTCTATTATAATAAATCAATTCCTTCAATCACAATAAGAAGGTGGATTTTGCAGTATTTTGAATGCTTGAAGGAAAAAAAATCAGGGGCCTTTTGACTCATATTCCAGCGCTTTCAGAGGAAAACGAGGACTGCGTCAGGGTTTCAGGACCTCAGGAATTCATGGCTGGGGATTTTACTTCACCTTTGGAGAGAACAGAAAGCTTCACACAGGAAGAAACACTCAGGCTGTAGTTTTCACCAAAGCTAGCGTCAACTTTAGAAATTCTGGCAAATAAATGTCATGCTGTGTTAGAGAAGGATCGAGAAATAATCTGATGAATAAAAAATTTAAAAAACTAACTAAAGTTTGTTTAAAAAAACAAATTGGATTTATCCCCCCTTAGTATTTGTGCCATATCTTTGCTCTTTCTTCTCAGTGCTGAACCAGTTGCACCTTGTAGAGTCAGTATGCAGAAATCAAAAGTCCACCTTGAACGACGTTTCAGGATCAAATGTTTAACCTTCAAATGCTTGGCAGTGAGAAGTTTGCATGTCAAGTCGGTACTGAGGGTAGATGAACAAAATCTTTCAGCCAGTTGCCACACAATCAACAAAAAGAAAAGAACCAGTTTCACTAAAGTGCCCATGTCAGTTTCAACAATACAAGAATTTTCTTTATAACCTCCGCATTCCATCACCATGGTTCTGGTTAAAAAAATTTCTTTTTTGTTGGTGTGTGTCAACACTTCACTTACTCAGTTTTAGACCTACTCATTAGTTTATAGTACATACTGAATAATTTATAGTAGCTACCGAATCATTCATAGCAGATACTGAATAATTTACAGTACTGCTAAATAATCTAAACGTATATGGTTACTACTATAAATGATTTAGGATCTACTATAAAGTATTTGCTGATTTATTTCAGTTGATACTGGCTATTTTATAGCAGATACTGAATACTTTAGTAGACACTAAATAATTTACAATATATTCTGAATAAGTTATAATACATTCTGAGTAATAGTACGTAGTTTATTCATTCAGTAGTTTAGAGTGAATATGCTTCAGTAGATACAGACTAATACTTTAGTCACTCAAAAATCACTGAATCGTTTCTAACGATTATTAAAACAATGGTGGTCTTAATTCTGTCGCTGCAACCCGTTATCTTGACTAACCTGTCACTCATCTGTCGAGATCGTAAAACGGTGGTTCAATGTGCAGTACGTGCTGAGCGCACCTGCACATTTTGTGTGAAGTGGGTTTTGGTTGGAAGCCAAAGACACACAATCTTTCTGCAACGCAACAAAATACTTTCCTATCAGCACGTCTGCTCCAGCTTGCCGTGCTCAGAGGTTTCTCTCTAAAGACGTGAACTGACATGTACAGACATGACACTGTTTTTAGTTAAATACCTATGGGACACAGTGTCCCTGTGCGCTGCTGTAATAGCCAACCTTAAGCAATAGTCATGATCATGGCTGACCTGGTGAAGAAAAAAATCCCATGCATTTAGCAAGTTGGCTAACCAACTAACCAATAAAACCACTAACCAATTAACCAAAACACCATAAACCAATAACATATTTAGCCACCTAACTAATGGCACCCACAAACCAGCTGACCAATGAAACCAATAACCAAATAACCAACACCGCCACTAACCAACTAACCAATGACTCCACAGATCAGCTAACCAATGAAACCACTAACCAACAAAACCACCAACCAACTAACCAACAACACCACTAACCAACTAACCAATGACTCCACAGATCAGCTGACCAATGAAACCACTAACCAACAAAACCACCAACCAACTAACCAACAACACCACTAACCATCTAAATAATACCACTAACGAACTAACCAACAACACCACTAACCATCTAAATAATACCACTAATGAACTAACCAATGACACCAGTAACCACTTACCAACAATACCATTAATCAACAAAACCACTAACCAACAAAACCATTAACCAACAACACTAATCGGCTAACCAATGACACCACTCTCTCGTGTGTATAATTATCTGATAGAATGATGTTCACTTTGGTGTTGCTGGTCAGGGATATTGTTGGTTAGTGAAGTACTGAGTGTATAATGTGACTTGTGCACAGCTGCAGTTAACCAAGCAGCTAAATGCAGGTAGCAAGTTGGCAAACCCACCCAGAAAAGTAAAAACACCCAACTGAACGTGATTCTATTGCAGTCTTTCTTTTGTGGGTTTATTTATAGTCATTTGGGATTTTCAATACTGCTACATGAAAAGCCAGCCTTTCAGAGGTCAGTGCAGCCAAAGCTTTAGCTCTATTGGTCACTCAAGTTTTAAAAAATCACAAAAAATTGCTGGTAAACACAAGCTGTACGCACTAATCAAACATCCTTTGGTAGTTTCATCATGTCCTTTCATCACTACTGACCTATAAAAGCCACCTTATACAATTATTATTATTACAATGTGGATCACCAGACAAGTGTTAGATTTTTAGCAAACTATTAAGTGACAGCCAATTATGAATAAACTGATAAGTGATAAAGCTGATATTTCAGAATGGAAAAATGAAAAACACACTATGATCCAATACCCCTGCAAGTTTTGGGATATTTCTCAGAACTAGCAGAGAGCACTGAATGCTTTGGAGTAGCATAGTTACAAAGCATGATACATAACACAGAAGAGAAACTAAAAGCTTATACATTACCAGTCAATTCAATGAGATTTTCTACATCTGCGTGTTACTCACTTGATATTTACTAAGACTACATTCAGTATGTTTAACATTTGAATACCTTTATTAGCTAGAAAATGTCAGATGTTTTTATTCATCACTACTGACCGACAAAAAGCCACCTAATATGATTAGAATTATAATGTGGATCACCAGACGAGTGTTATATTTATTTAACGAGCCATATAAGTGATAAAACAGTTAACAAGTGCATTTGAAGTTGAAGGACAATCTAGAATTTGACTCCATCACCAAACAACCAGTTAATTGGAGTCAGACCTGCACTGTTACAGATTCTCTCATCTTACAAATGAAAACATGTCAAATAAATATGTTGCTTTTATGTGTGTTCACTCAACAACTTTCCAGCTTAACAAGAATAAATATCTGCATTATATTAAATGAATGGATAAGTGGTAAAAACCTGTGGGGTGCAAAACCTTTTGACTGGTAGTGTATGAAGACATTACGTTCAACCAAGCACTTGAGGATTTATTACACTAGCAAATCAAAACCAGTGAGACTTTGTCTGGTTCATTGGTATTTTTATTGCATGACATTTTACAAATAGCAAGTGACACTGCCATTTGCATGAGTCACTGAAATCTGATGATCTCTGAACGCAACAGCTGTGATCAGTGACACTTCAATGACTGTGTATTCAAAATTCATCTTCATCTGTCAATTAGCTATCAGTATTTTGTTTAACCGAAATACAGAGTAGGTGTGCATTATGTAGCTTTTGTTTGTTTTTTTTTACTGTTATTTAGGGCAGCCTTGCTTTGCACAGACGTGTGCCTTAGGCAGGTATGAAGTTCGTATTGGGATCTGTGCCAGCATCATGTTAATTATACCTTTCAGGGTTTGCGTGATTACTTTTTGCATCTCAGCAAACAGAATGGGGAATACCTGAGACCCACAGGGTGTACATACATCTACCTCTTTTAAGGTAGTTTTGCATTGGGACTGCTGTTTAAGGCACACGGTGCCAACAGATCATGTCCACACATCACCGCTATATTAGACACTTAATGGCCATTACTTATTAATAATACTCAATCACCATCTAAGCATGAATGTTTTTTGAGAAGGATAAAACTGAGAAATCTAAACCTGACATGAATGCTATGTGTTGAGTCACCTCAATGTGTCAAAAAATTCCAAATATAAGAAAATAAAATGAAAACAATAAATAAAGAATAATGCGATTGGTATTTGGTGGCAGAATATGACAACACTCTATGCCAAAGTGACAAAACCTGAAGGAGGAACTGAGAACCAAACCCAGAAACAAAAACCAAATCTGCTTGCTATATGCAACTACTTACCACAAATGCAGTGTGTCAAGCTGATACCCACCCAACAAAGCCAAACACTGAATGTTCTATACCTGGCTGTATGAAACTCATCAGACTGGTAGCTTATTGTGAGTCAATATGATGTATATTTGTAATTTATAATAGGATTAAGTAAAGCCTGGCCAAGTTTGCTTGGCAGAATGTGCCACAAAGTCTGATATTTAGACAAAAGACATATCAACACATTCATAACAACACAAATCTCACAAATTCTTAGATGTTCAAAACATCTGGCAAAAAAGTCAGCTCCAGTGTCCCTCTGTTCCAGTGTACAGTACTAGAATGTTCTGCACACACCGAATGTGTAAACTTGTTTCTACAGGTCCTTAGTTCAGGCTTGCAGTGAATCCAAAAGGCATTCAGTGAAACTCACAAACCCCCTTCGTAAGACTGCAAATTGAGTATCTCCACAGCCAGCTTTTGAGGATCCATTAGGTTTGGGAACATATTCATGGCTCTGTCCACAAGACGGGCATTAAAAACTGCCCGTAATTTCTTCCGTATCTGCTCCCTCTCTGGCACTGGTGGGCTTGCTTTCGGTGGTGCTGGACCCCAGGAAGCAATCTCACCTTGCCTCGGACTAGGAGGAGAATGGCTGTAGGCCCCATATGGTTCAGACCAGTAACCATGTTGAGGAGAAGGCATCCTGCCATGGAAGTCATGGGCGAGGCTGTACTGGGGCCTGTTTATTGACTGATAAGAAGAAGCTCCTCCATAAGACTTATACTGAGGCTGAGAGTATGGTATGACACTTGGATTTTGTGAGGCAGCCAAATCCATGCTATGGTGCTGGAAGCCTGTAATGCAACTCACGGACTGGAGGGAGCAGCAGCTGCAGGGCTGGCTGCAGGATGGTGGGGGTCGGTACCTACTGCCAGGCTGAGGCTTTGAATTCTTGTATTGTCCTCTGTGAATGTGGTCACAGTGACTACCCTGAAGCTCAATGCCCTGGCATTCATACGAGCCAAGGCCAGAGTCTAGGAGCTCCTGAGGAGTGTGGGCTGAGTCAAGACTGGTTGATGAGTAGTGGCCTGGTTGCTCACGCTTTAAAGGAAACTTCCTTTGAGTGGACTGTGGCCCACTCTCAAACACTGGCACGATCTCACTCATGTGAACCTTCTTGAGAGGTCCTTTCAGATCCAGAGTGAGTTTCTGCTCCATTACTTCCTCTAGAGAAGCATTGTGGCCTACTGATGGTGGTCTGAGTGGTGAAGAGCCCATCTTGGCTTTTTCTCGCAACTCGTCTGCCAAGGAACGATGGTGCTTCTTAGCTCGTTCAGGGTGGCTGAACTTACACTTGATCCCATATGTGCACTTCTTTCCTGACATCAGAATGAGAGGAACAGATTATTATTAATTTCCAAGCCTGAAAGAAAAGGCCTCAAATCGAGGCCTTATAGTTTAGAGCTACTCAAAAACAGCACAAATCCCTTTTAAAGTGCTTTTCAATTAACTGCTGTATTTGCATGCAATCTAACTTATAAGTAGAATTTATAATCCCCTAAAAAAAATACCTCTAATTCACAAACAAAAGCCCCAGGCTCCTCGTGCCAATAAATCAGTCTCTCATTTATCACACACCCTTACATATCAGCAGACATTTAAAGTGGACTTGCAAATACATGTTGGCTACTCCTGCAGAGTTATAATATTTGCATATGAAGTGCTCATTATTCTAAAAAGACGGAGCTTTCAGACTTACCGTAAGGGCAGGGTAGTTTTTTATGAGCTCGCGGAGTCTTGCGAAGGAAGTTATCAAGAGTAGGTCCATGTCTTCCCAGTGGATCGTCTGGAGGCATGAATCTTGAAGAATGCAAAGAGCAAGGAG
Organism: Bryconaethiops microstoma; assembly: GCA_037577275.1. Taxonomy (NCBI): domain Eukaryota; kingdom Metazoa; phylum Chordata; class Actinopteri; order Characiformes; family Alestidae; genus Bryconaethiops; species Bryconaethiops microstoma. The sequence goes on along the minus strand of JBBJLS010120026.1, from coordinate 6,138 downwards.
AGTTGATTAACTACAGGGGCTTCTCAGAGCAGAAAAGGAAAATTGAGTGTCAAATTTGTGCATGGAGCAAAAGTACACCAATAATAAAGTATGACCATGTTATGATACTGAGGTGTTTCCATTTACCAGTAATTGTTACAGTCGGAAGAGTATAAGAATGTGGGCAATTTTTGGTTATTTATGAGAAGCACCTTTTTACTGCTTACGACTTCCCCTAATGAAATGAAATCATGTGAAATCAGGAGACAGTGTGCCCTAACTCTTCAATCCCAGGGTAAAAGAGTGCATCCATTTCTGACCTAACAAAGTGATTTATCAAACGATTTTTGCATTTATTTCAAATATGATCTGTTTTGAATTTTAAACCAGCTTAAACCTGAACAGAAACATACTTCATACTTCAGCAGACTTTTGTTGTTACTTTAACCAAATAAAAAGTCTTTCCAGAGTGATGGTGTACTGTATGGTACCCCACAAAAAGAACAAGGTAGCACATAAAAAGCTCCAGTTCCACATGTTGATGCATTTTGATATGACTAACATGGGCAAGCACATGCTGAGCACTCTGCAGATGGATTTGAATGAGTTATAGGGGATATAAGCAGAGACGCCAGGTACAATAAAGTGGAGGAGTCAGCAGTGTAACTTTATATCTCCCTCATGCTGACATATGGCTTTCCAGTGCAAGCACACCCCAGAATGTCTTGCAGCATGACCTACTTGTCATTGACGAAGGAATACATAAGGAGTCTCTCCTCAATGAAACGTTTCCACTCGGGCTTTTCCCCCTGCAGGTCACGGTAGGTGTCATTGGACACAATGATGCCATTTGACTCGTAAGCCAGTTTGACGATGAATCGATCATCGTAGCAGACCACTCGTTTCCCTGCCACACGTCTTGATGGAGTAAAAACGAGAATCTTTCTCTTCTCCAGTTCCCGAAGAATGTGCTGATCTGTGGAAAATAAACCAAAAACACACATATTTCAACTGTGGGGTACTAGAGTGGGGTGCTGGTGGCCTAGTGGGTTGGATACTTGCCTCTAGACCAAGAGGTTATAGGTTTGAATCCTACCTTCAGCACCACCATTGGGTTCCTGAGCAAGACCCTTAACCCCAAGTTGCTCCAGGGAGACTGTCCCCTAAAAGCGTCTGATAAATGCCGTAAATGTAAATGCTTTCTTGGGCGCCCTGCCACTGTGGCATCACTTGGGATTGAATTCACAATCTCCCAATGATAGGACCAAGGCTTAGACAGCTGTGCTATTCAGGAGCCCCAGTAGAAAATATTACTATGGGAATAATGTTCCAACAATACATTTAACATTTAATTGAATTAAATATCACTGTTTGTCAATAATGAGTTTGTGATTTGATTGTGTCTCTGTGGCGTGAATCTGTTCATTCTGATGGACGAATAAAATTATTTGAAGATTATTGTTTTTAAAGGTGATTTTTTTTGGGTACTCATTTGGAAATAACAGAGCATGAAAAATTCTGTTTTGACCAGACTAGCTATAGCCATAACCCATGCAGGTAAACTCACTAGGCCCGGTTGTAATTGTGGCACCTCCTCATCCCCACTGGCCTGCACTCACATTGTGCTTAACATCCTGGACCCACACTTACATCCTCACTGCTTTATCATTTTGGTCTTGTGAGCTGCCAGATTTAAGGAGTGCTAAACCTGCTGTGTTTTCAGCTCCTCACCACATTGTTCTTTGGCCCACAATTGTGATGCTAATAACCAGTTTCAGCAAATATCTTGGAGCTCTCGTTTGCTGTGTCCAATTCCAGCAAACACTGCACTTCTATAGACCAGAGTTGCCCCTTCACTGCCACGTTAGTTAAATGGGACAGCCACATTTGCGTTCTGTGCTTGGACATAGTTCACACTAGATGTGCACACCTCTTCAAGCATGATCGGGCATGGTTCAGTGACCACACAAGCCAAACAAACTAGACTTTGGGGGTCAAACGTGCTCAGGCATGGCATGAATCATGTAGTGTTTCAATGCATTTTCAAACACTGTAATTTTTGTTTATATGGTTGCAAAAACGCATTCAGTCATTGATTCAAAATTCATAGTTTCTAGCAACTGCACATGAAACACAAGAGTGCATCCTGTGTCATGAGCTCTGAATGTGATACACATTACAGCCCTATCTAGTCAAGCAAACAGCAATGATGATGGTGCAGTTTCTCTCCAAGCTGCAGGAAGTGTTTAGCCCAGGGGCTTAAAAAAAAAAAAAAAGAGCTTAGACACGTCACCCAACCACTCCCAGAATAAGACAAATTCAGGCTAGGTTAGACGGAAGAAAAACAGAGGGGGTTTCCCTCGCCGCACTCGTGGCCATTCATGCACTTCCTAGACCCAAATGCTTTAAAGGCCTCTGTGAATTGACCTCTGTGAATGAGTACTCTGCTGTCAGGACTTCACAGCATTCTTTACATACAGACACCCGGTCTGTTAATCTACAGTTGCAACCATGGTCTAAAGTCAAAGGCTCTAACCTCATGCGAGCCTTACAAACAAGGGTGTTCTCTATGAAAGTTACTCTGTAGTGTGAGCTCTGTGATCACACATTGTCCAGGAATCACCAACATGCCACTTGAGGTGCGCAACTGAGTTAACAACAGGGTGATGAAAGCAGTGCAGACTCTTGGCTGCCAAACACCGAGGTAATCACAAGGAACCCACGATGCTGTTTTGGTTATTTCTGGCAACAGGTTTTGTTTGCTTGGTTTGCTGCAGTTTATCACATTTAATATCCACCCTCAAGCAGCTTTGCTTCATGAAAACATGCTAATGCAGAAGATATACCTGCAGGGGCGGGGCTACATTCATTAGTGGCCTATGTTTTGTTAGTTTGTTTGTTTTGTGCTTTATTTTGTGGTTATGTAAAAGCAGAAATACTATAACGGTCCGGTTTTTCCCAACCAGTTGTTCCCAACCTGCAGGGCTGTGGTTGGAAACAACTGGTATATGGTTCATACAACAATTTTGTGTATAAAATACATGTTCACCCAATGGGGTCTGGCATACGCGACAGCACACCATCACACTGCTTAGAATAAGCAGCTCAGAAAATTAAAGGAAGGATGGGGTGGATAGGATGTATGGATACTGGAGGAACAATTCTATCTTTAGTTCAGAGGTTACAGTAATGCACAGTTTAGTGTTACCCCTGCTCTACAGCAATAAATTAGGAAAACTAGTGAGGAGATTGCTAGCTGGAAACTTCATGAGTTTGAGATATTTCATCTCAACTTAATTTTACTTCATACACATGACATTTGAAACATAGCCGCATTATTGAGATCCTGATGGTGTGGGTTTCCTCCCTTTCAGTGATGCTCACAAATGTTATTTGAGTTGTAACAGCTCCCCCCTTGTGGAGAATGTTTAGAGTGCAAAACATGGCTTCACGCTTAACATTTAAATCAGAATGATACATTTCAAAAAAGTTTAAAATAACTGCTTATTTAATCAAGTAATCGATTATAACAACAATTATGCCAACCGTAATTTCATATTCTGTAATGAACTAAATCCAACTAAACAGGATTAATTATGCTCTCTATGTAGTGACATATACAGTCCTTCAGTGGTCTTTGAGTAAGGATGAAATCCACAATATATGGAGAAAAGCAGAATTTATAACAAGAACAATGAATATTGTTTAATTGCCCTTGATAACCTGTCAAGTTTATATAATCTGATTGGTTGAGAGGTGACTGACAGGTTGAGAAAGACATGTGAAAGAACTGTGGTACGTGTTACCCCAAACCTCACCTGTGATTGGTACGTCCGGCCTGGGCTGCTCCCGCCTCCAGGAGGGCACAAACACAGTAACATCTACATGGCCTCGATCCAGGAAATACTTTACAGCCAGCTGAATTCCCAGGCAGGAGAAAACTTCCTTGTTCCCATGGCTGAAAGAGAAGGGAAACCTTTTACTAAGAATTTTACTGTCAGACACTTCTGCAGTACAGTTACTGTGGATTTAATTACTGGCATCTCTGAACTGCAAAGTAAAATGAACCAAAGTACTCTGCAGCACATTTGTGGCGTTTCAGGGCAGAGGAACAGAAGTCAGAGCAGAGAAGGTTCATATGCAGTCAGGCCAGTTTTGGCTTGATTCTCTACCTCTGACAGGTCGGCTCTTCTGGGAAGGGTGGAGGCCCCAATTTGCATAGAAGCGGATTTGCATACAAGAGAAGGTTAGACATGTAGGTCTTCTTATATTCTGCTGGAAGACTCGTTTTAAATCAGACGGCTGTCTGGGAACAGTTCCCAGGAGCCCAGAGGCACATGTCCTACTTATCCCAGTAAGTTCCTACAAGACACTTTTCACACAGTTTCATACAGTTAACACGCACATATTTGCATGTCAGTCAGATGACTGTTTTTCTTTTTCACTATAGCCATTGTAAGAGCTTAAAAATAAGAGGAAAAATAGGGAAAACCACAGAAAATTGTGAAGTAACAAGTAAAGCTTAGATCTACTGTTTCTTTACTACTGTCTGTAACCGAAAAGACAACTTGGGGATGACGATTTGCGGAGATTGGTCATTGTGAAACCCAAGAGGAACCATGATATAAAGGTATGACTGTACATATGAAAGCAGGAACAAAAGTCATGAGACAAAAGTCATGAATAAGAACATGTAGTCAGTGGAACTAAACAAGCACCTGAAACCACTGGGAGTTTTCACAGAAACTGCAAATGGTTTTACAGACAAGACTGTCATCTAAAATCTGCTATAAGACCTTGATATACGGAGCATAAAGGCTGTAACTATTTGCCCTCAAGTTGTGAATGTGGTCAAAAGGGGAGGTAGGACTTCCTTTGTACTTTGTAACAGACATGGTTTCTAATAAACTGCCTGGCTAATATTAATAGAAGAATAGTTCTGTTATGTAATATTTGCGTCTGGCTCATCTGATCCTACTGTTCCAGACATTAGTAATAAATTCTGTATCTACAACTCTACAACAATTTTGCTTCAGTTAAATGAATACAAATGATGACACTCTCAGTTTTTTATGGATTAAAGATGACTTCTCTTTGAACAGCAACATCTGATATATTTTTTTGTATGTGTTAAAATTGAATTGTGTTAATGAATGGTGGTGGCATATATTCTAATACGAAATGCATCAATAATCAAATTATTTGCACATCTTAGAGCTGCAAGTTTTGCAGGTTAGTTGCACATCTTAAAGAATAGTGTTTTAAACTGTCTGCTGTGTTGAAAATGGTACTCAATTAATTAGTACACAGTAATAGGTATATAGTAATGAGAATTTTCATAGTGTAAATAGTGACCACAGTTTCATTATTCATCCTCAACACAATATTCATCCTCAACGCAGCCCCATACTGTGTGTTCAATCACCTTTCTATCAAAGCAGCACTAACATTTGAACGGTTTTGTGCTACAGAAGATGTTCTGTAGGATCAGACCAGACAAGTGATCCCACTTGCCCTTGACTCTGTCACTGGTTCACCAGTAGTACTTCCTTGGACCACTTTTGGTAGGAACTGACCACTGCAAACCAGGGACTCTCACAAAACTTGCTGTGTTTTTAGATTATCTAATCCAGTTCGTCCCTTGACAAAGATCCTTACAATCAAACAAAGATCCTTACACTCAACCATTTTTCCTGCTTCTAACACATCAACATTAAGATCTAACACAACCATAACTGGACAGGTGTTATTATAATGAGACAATCAATGTTCTTCACTTCACCTGTTAGTGAGTTTAATGATATCAATGATCGCTGTATCTATGCAGTCAGTGGTTCCAGCTCCTCCCTGACTGTAGAGTTTTAAAAGACAGGTTCTGTGTTCATAGTGGTGATTTTAATACAGCTCCGGAAAAAAATAAGAGGGCACTGCACTAATGTTTAGTTCCTCTGGTTTTATCTTTTCTAGGAGCAAGTGTTGAACTGAACAGCTTTCCCTAAGTTTTTAAGAACTGCAGACAATATTTCTTCTACTTTCCAAATAAAAATATTGTTCTTTAAAGCATCATTTTAAAGGAAATGACGAGAAATGATGCAGCGTTTACAGAACTTGAATAATTCAAAGAAAACAAATCTCTCGTTCTCTCTTAAACAAAATGGC
>JBBJLS010120010.1:0-17836 GCA_037577275.1 Bryconaethiops microstoma | reverse complement strand
TTTATATTTGGATTACTATTTATGTTATTAGTAAATTATATATTTTTAATAATTTAGAACTAAAATGCGTAAAAAAAAATATTGCCATGAAAAAAGCAAAAAAAATTGTGTGAATATTTGCAGTTTCCGCGTTATTGTGGAGATTTCTGCATATATTCCGCGTAATCCGCGTGTGACTGAATCCGCGACTCCTGATCAGCTTAAAACTGGGGGATTACTGTATATAGGCTATATATACAGCCTATATACAGTAATTGGCTCAGATTTGCAAGACCTGAAGAATGAGGTAAATCAGACAAAAAGACTTTTTGAGCTTTTTTATTTGTGCAGTGCAAGATGGCAAGTGAGGGGCTGACAAATTATGCTGTGCTCAGCATTGAGCAAACATGCAAAAGCATTTTTCTTAAATGCTCTGCTGGACAACATAACAACTGCCATCTTATCCTGGCTTGAAGATGCTGGAAGTCTTTGGGTCTTTGGAAATCTGGTGAAAATGTTAATATGATGTTAGAAATATATGCAATTCAATACTTTATTTCTGTGTGGGGCTGGGTGGGCGCAGGTGGAGGTGGGATGCAGAGGAGGTGAGAGAAGGGATGGGAGGATGATTGTTATTGCTGTATTCTTATTTTATATACTTGTATGTAACAACCTAGTACAGCACATTCATGTCAAATGCCACACTCATCCTACCTTCCAGCTCTAGTCTTTTTGTTTACAGTATTGAATTGTGAAGCCAGTGTCCTGAATTAAGAGTAGATAAGATAAGATAAACCTTTATTGGTGGGAAATTTGCATTGTTTTAGCATAATAGCCCCCGGTGACCCAGAGTTATTAGCCGAAAACCGTTTACCTCGTCTGGATGTCCCATTACTTTTGTCCGAGGTGAGCGGTAGTCTAATAACTCCGGATCACCGGGCTATTATGGCAAATGAGGTGTCGTTGGAAAGGTGTCACCGAACCCTATCTAACTGTGAAGTTTCACATTTAAAGTGCGAGATATATTTTTCATATTTAACATTTAGATTTAAGATCATTTAAGGCAAATCCTTCACGTTGGTGAGGGCTATCACAGCACGCAGTCCAGCCCCCTGCTAAGTAACAGCCAATTGTAATCATGGGGCGTGGCCAATTAGCATATATCTCACCACTTGTAAAAGTGCAAGATTTAACATTTAGATTTACATTTAAAATTTAGATATATATTTAACATTTAAATTTAACATTTAACATTTATGCAGCAAGAAAATGTACCAAAATGTAACACTGTTTTTTTAACACATTTTGCTCTAAATGTATGAAAATTGTGTGAACATTGCGCTAAATGACGAAAAAATTACACCTCTAAATTTGTGAAGCTGTTTTTACAAACGGCACCCCATGCACATTGGATCTATGTATGTGTATATGTACATAGTACATAGTACATATATATGAACACTGATTTGAATCATAGGGTGATAGTATTATCAACCCTGTGGTTTACAGTATATTTCCTTTTCATGTGTATATATTAATCCGTATAGTAATTTTGTACATCTCTAATTGGGACAGTGTATTTTACTATGATTCTGCTGCAGAGTACAATTTCCCCTGGGGCACAATGAAAAACTATAAATCTATCCATAAAAAATGAGTAAAAATGTTTTGATTTGTCAAAAAACTGAAAATTCCCTGCATGTGTGAAAAACATATTGTTTCTGTTAGTTGCTTAAACTTCTTTAAAAAATAAAATAGGACTGGCTTAAGTGTTCAAAATAAACTATGATTCATGTAGTCTCATTATTATGTGATCCATATAAAGACTGAAAATCAGATTTGTCTGTGGAAGATAATCTCTGATAACCCCCTCAACCCACTTCCCCCACCCCTGGGTGGAACCTCATGTCACCTTTTTTAAAAACCACCACTGCATCAGACTTCTTTCTGCTAGAATAGTTATTTCAGGGTTGCTATTAAGAGTATTTCTTGTATTTTAGTCTTGTAACATTTGTTTATGTTCATGGCCCAAAAACAGTGATATCCAATTTTACATTTTTCATATGTTTCTCTTTGATTTCCAGTTTTCAGCCTCTCTTTATACCTTAGAATGGGAGAGGCTGTTTTGTGACTGTTTGTGAACAAAGCTGAGCCTTGTTCTGATTGGCTGCCCTGAACAGTATCTCTTTCAGAAGGCATTTTGAGCTGAAAAACCCCTTGTAACTTCAGCATGAGCGGACAGAGCTAAAATCCTGTCGGCTGATTAGGCAGACATATGTAAATGTGTTTGATTTCAAAACATTCATTTTATATGTATGTTTATATGTATGAACTTTAATGGGTAAGTGTTATGTTTCAAAATTTTTATGTTTGTTATATCAAACATTCTGTAATGTTTTTCAAAAGCAAGAAGAGAACTCTTCAAAGAAAGAGCCCCCTTACAGATTCACATGAACACACCACAGCACACTGTGAATAATGTAAAACTCTTTCTCTGCATTTAACCCATTCAACAAGTAAAGCCGTGGGGAGCAGTGTGTGAGGACGGTACCTTGCTCAAGGGAACCTCAGTGGTGCCACTGGCAGTCCTGGGATTCAAACTCACAGCCTTCTGATCACAGGGGCAACTCCCTAACCACCAGACCACCAGCTGGCCCTTCAGTTTATTGATTTGTTCAGCCAATCACTAGTGGTCCCCATAATCTTCAGAGCCCCTTACATTTGCAAGGCAGTAAAGATCACCACTGATTGTGCATGTTAGAGTGTGAGGTGGTGGTTATTACTGCACACAAGTTTAGGTCAAAGGTCACATGGCACCTGTGTTGCTTGTGCAGTGCTCCTGCAAGAAACACACAGCACTGGAGAGGAATAATGATGGAGTAAGCAGGGGAGTGTGAAGCACAAGAGGTCGCAGAGAAGAACGCCCCTAGCAGGACAGCAACATGGATGGAAAGAGGCAGAATGACATAAAGAGGTGAGTGACCCCTTTCTTCCTGGGCCCAAGTCACATGTGATCTGTCTGTCTCTCTCTCTCTCTCTCTCTCTCTCTCTAAATCTCTTTCATAGTCCCTCTGCCTACTTTTCCAACCCCTCTCACTTGCCCCCCACCCCCACCTACATCACTGCCTCCCTTCCCTCTCCATTTCTCTGCCTCCAATTCGCTCCATTGCTCTGCTAGCTTGAGGCGCTGCTGTCCGTTCTCCTCTTTCAGCCTGTGATGGGGAATAGCCTGTGGAGTAAGGGAGCAATGAAGCGAATTTCTTCTCATTCTTTCTTCCTTTCATTCATTCTCTCTCTAGCCCTCCTTCTCTCTCGCTCCGCAATTCGTGCAGTGGGAGTCATTATAATGCTGTGGAACTTTCTGGAGCAGGCCACTCTGCGAACACAGTAATGGACTTAACTGACAGTGAATCACTGTCACTGATGGCTCAGTCCAGTGAACTCTTGTGTCCAGTTCTGGCTCCTAAAAACGAACAACAGATGCTCCCAAAACTCATGATTACTCAAACACGATGTACAAAACCATGAGGGTATTTATATGTCCTGAAAAGAGTAACCACAAATCAAAGGCTGTCAAGAGGTCTCAGAATACCACTCCAGCCCAGCTGCTGAAACTTTTATGTTGATCCTTTTATTAAAATGATCTCGTCCTTCATGAGCAGAAGTTAAAATGTGAAGCATTTTAAAAATGGTGGGGAAAAAATACCAAAGAGATATACAGCCTCCATGTATTTTGCTGGATCATGTATAAATAAAGGTTTTGTTTGGAACTGAGGCTGAAACCCTTTTGCCTTTTCTAATTTTTAAAAAAATATTTCTTGGCTTAGATGTATTATGCAGTATTATTCAAAAGTCGCCCCACCACTTCATAGTTTTAGCATCAGGGGAAAAGCATCAGAAAACATATACTTAACAAAAAATGGTGCACTAGAAATTACACAGATCTTCAACAACTAATTATAACATTTTTCATAGCATAATATTTTCTAGCACTGAGTCTTCTCACAGGGGAAGGATGGAAGATGGAAGTTTTAAGTGCTATTTAGGGAACTTCTGAGTTTTGGTGGTCTTGCATGGTTTTTAGGAGTAATACTCTCTCTTTGAATCATTGTTTTGGACTTCGGTTTTGGAAACTCAATTGATAATGTACCTCAATTGATAAGGTACTGGCCTTTTTATGAGCTACACCAACCATATAGGTGCAGTTTGTAGGTTTACATTTACTTACTGTATCTCATATATGGTTGCATGACTTACCAGTCCCATATACAGTCAAAGTATGTAATCCTCTTGGAATTTTGTGGTAGTCTGCATGAATTGGTCATAAAAAGTGATCTGATTTTCATCTAAGTCACAGGTACTGATATACACAATGAGCTTAAGCCAACAACATACAAAAAGTTCTACTCTTTCTTGTCTTTATTATAAAAACGTATTCAGTATTCACAGTGGTAGTGGAAAAAGTAAGTGAACACTTAGGTTTAATAACTGTTTGACCCTTCTGGCAGCAATGACCTCAACCAGGCGCTTTCTGTAACTGCAGATCAGTCCTGCACATCATGTGGGGGGAATTGTAGCCCATTCTTCCCTGCAGAACTGCCTTAACTCTTCCATATTCTTTGGTTGTCCTCTGTGTATTGCTCTCTTCAAGTCATTCCACAGCATCTCAATAGGATTGAGATCGGGGCTCTGACTGGGCCACTCCAATAGATGGATTTTATTCCTCTGAAGCCATTGTGCTGTGGATTTGCTGCGATGTTTGGGGTCATTGTCCAGTTGCATTACCCAGTCTCTTCTGAGCTTCAGTTGATGGACAGACATTCTCACATTATCCTAAATAATTTCCTGATAAATTTGGGAATTCATTTTCCCCTCAATGATGGCGAGCTGTCCAGGCCCTGATGCAGCAAAGCAGGCCCAATCATGATGTTCTCACCATCATACTTTACTGTTGGGATGATGTTTTTATGTTGATATGCAGTGCCCTTTTTATGCCAAATGAAGTTCTGCTTGTTCCTCCCAAATAGTTCAATTTTAGTTTCATCACTCCACAGAACATTTTTCCAGCATTTTGTTCAAGTGCTCCTTCGCAAACTTCAGGAGTGCAGCAATGTTCTTTTTTGAAAGCAGTGCCTTCCTTCTTGATGCGCTACCAAGGACTGCTTTCTTGTTCAGTGTTTTGCGTATTGTTGATTCATGAACACAGATGATAGACAGTTCTAATGACTTCTTCAAGTCATTCACTGTTATTTTAGGGTTCTTCTTTACCTCAAAGATGCCTTTGCGTTGTTCTCTTGGGGTCATCTTGGTGGGGTGTCCACTTCTAGGCTGAGTAGCCACAGTACATTTTCTCTATTTACAGACAACTTGCCTAACAGTAGACTGATGAATATGTAAAATCTTTGAGATTACTTTGTAACCCTTTCCAGCCTTATGTAATTTAACAATTCTTGATCATAGGTCTTCAGACAGGCATGATTCCCATCTGGATATGCTTCTTGTCAAAAGCCCAAACTCAAACTTTTCAATGGTTTTTATCAACCAAAGTCATTCTAGGCCACACCCCCAAACTTGTTTCATTAAATGGACTCCAGGTGTGCTAAATTCAGACTACAATGTGCTTTTAAAGAAGTCATTAACTCAGGGTTCACTTACTTTTTCCAACCTTCAGTTTCACAGTTTTAATGATACAATATGGTCAAATATTCTCTGAAAAACTGTGTATCTTTAGTTATAGGACACTGTGTTTGTATATTATTGTGACTTACAGAAGATGACATGATAACTATGTTTTTTATGGGATTTAGTCATAAATATAGACAATTTCAAGGGGTTCACATACTTTTTACTTTGATTGTACACAGTTCATCAATGGCAAGGACCACCACAGGACCACCACTGACCAAAAATTATACAAGTGGAGGATTTTCATTTTCTCCAAAATGGAGAAAGAGCTGGAGTATCTATCTGTATACTTGTACACAATGTGTACCAACAAGGCAAATTCATGTTCAAAGTGTTCAGTAATTGTACACAGTTAGACACAAAAACACACCGCTACTATGCTTGTATTGCCAAGAATGGCATGCCACATAAATGTTACACTGGCAGCTGTAAGTTAGTCAGTAACTGAAGACATATGTGGTACGTATTTCTTCTCAAATGGCTATTGGTTGGAGCTACAGGGAAAGTTTACTGAATAAATGGATAAGTCAATATATGTCTTCCAGGATATTCAAACGTTTACATGCAATCAAGCAGTTATACACACTGAAAAATATACTACCATAATTTACTTTGTATGTAACAAAACGTGTAACACAATATTTCATATAATAACGTTGTATGAAATATCCATCCATTTTTAGGCTGAACTGATATTTTACAGTGTGCTTGCATATAAATGTCCCATCAGACTATGCTGGAAAAAGTCGCCTGGTCACTGAGTATAATTACTATAATTTCTGAAATAGAATTTTAAAAAGGTACTGTTAGTCACACTTTTGTGGAAAAACCTTTGCTTCCAACCTGTCTCATTATCACATTTTTAGCACATAAACAAAAGCATTCTTCAGATTTGTGTGAGACTGTTACCAGACAGGGTTAGAAAAGCCACCTTGGCATCATGTGTCCCCTGTGTGTAAACCTGTTAACGTTTTAAAATAGCATCTGGTGGCTTAGACTCAGCGGTCTAATGGAGCATTTCTGAGCCCCTGCTCCCTCGGCTACTGTGTTTTGGGCCATAACAGCTAAATAGTTCCTGGATTTTTTACAAGGCCAAGTGGTACCTCAACAAACGTTGCTCATATCTGTGCTACAGTTTTAGTTTAATTAGATCTAGGCTGCCAACAAAGCACAAAAGTCAACACTTAGCAAAATTAAAGCAGATGCTAGCACTCATCTTTATTGCCATTTTGCTCTATACAGCTTTTTACAGGTCCCGAATCAGGGGATAGAACACTTACCTTTGATAACATTTCATCTTTTATTAGTCCCAGGTCAGTGCAACTGCCACTCAGCATCAATGAAGCCAACTGACAATCCAAGGTCAGGGGCTGCAGCTCCTCTCTATGGCAAAAAACAGATGCTCACATCAAGGCCCTCTGTTTATATTAACATCTTCCAGACCACATATTCACTCCCTGTCACCACATTGGCTTTGCAGTGTGAACAGGATTTGTAAAGTTCACACCTGGTACTGCAAATTCACAGCTCAGGTTAGTTTCTTCCAGAAGGAGAATTAGTATTTGTTTCACTTTTGGTGAAACAAATGTCATGTGCAATCTTACAATTGGCACAGTCATAGTTTGTTTGATTAAAGGCAGGGCTACTCCTCATGCCTTCCCTGCTTTGTCTAGGAGTGCCATACAGTTCTTAGGTCTTGAAGAAAAAACACTTCAATTTAAAAACATACAGGCCTTTTATAGAGCATTGAGAAATGCATTGAGAAAGTTAGTATTAATGCACTAATGCATTGAGAAAGTTAGTACTAATGCACTAATGTCCTCTGTTGTATTTCAGTGCCCTAGCAATCAGTGTTACATTCTTTTCTTCATACCATGGGAATGTACTATGTGGACATGAATGAATCTGAAGAAAAATCCAAACACAGACTGCTAAACTAGATTACAAAAAAAAAAAACAATCACCAGGGTTATGTGAAATGGAGCAGAATGGAGAACAACCCCTGAGGTGTCAGGCTACATACAGGCTGAAGTCAGGGTGGACTGACAAAACACTGGCACAAAGACGGGTGTTTATAACAAGGGGCAAACAGGGAGAAGCTGGTATGAGGTGGAATTACAGATAGACAGGTGAACACACTAACTAGGCAGGACTAGTGATGTGGACAGGAATCAGATGCTCAATAATGCTAATGTTGTTAGCCTATTCTCAGGCTCATCAGGTCAGCATAAGCAACATGTTCAACAATCGCCAGATCAGTTAAACTGGCACTTAGCTTCCATTCCTCCTGATAGTATTGGCAGAGCCTATTTCAGGGGATATGGCACTATTAGCTTTGATGCTTCAACTAAAGAAACAGCCATTCAGTGGTCCCTGGTTCAGGGAATAGAGCACTTTGCTTTGATGTTGCTGCCGAGTTGTTTACACTGTCAGTGCTGCTGTCGGGCTCGGTGCCGTGGCCTGGGCAGCGTTAGCAGGGACTGAAGGAGGAAGGGGTGAGCCGGGTTAGCTGTGATGTGAGGTCCAGTGCTTGTTAGTGTGCATCAGCACATAGAGCGCACCATTAGGCAGCTTCAGTGACATCGACCTCTGGAACCTCATTTACATCAAATGCATTAGCACATCAGTACCTGTATGTGTGTCTGTCAGTGTGTGTGTGTGTGTGTGTGTGTGTGTGTGTGTGTGTGTGTGTGAATGGTGGGATGATCAGTATTTTAGTGATGAATTTAGGGTCTAATTTCTTTTATATTTAAAGAAAAAAAAGAATGCTGCTAAAAATTTAGGCTGTAATTACAGAGGATAATGACAGGGACATGTCATGGTGATTTCATCACAAGTACAGGATAGTGCTGAAATGAGCAGCCTCTTTCATCACAAGTACAGGATAGGGCTGAAACGAGCAACCTCTTTCATCAGTGCTCGGCATCAGCACTGATTTGGACAGCTCTGTGAATGGTGTAGAGCTGTTTGAGTCAATATTTTTCAGCAAGCCTTGGATCAAAACCAGAGGCCTATATAATTAGTGAGTGCTGTTCTAACATCTGAGAATTCAAAATGGGTTGTAAACAGATGGATGGGAAAGGTGAGGAGATGAAAAAAGAGAGAGAAGTGAAAAGAGGATTCAGCAGGAACGCTAACAGATGAATACAACAAGCAAAGCATTGCTGTCATATCTAAGTGCCTGTTTCTGTTTTTCTTACACATTTTACACCGTTTCATAATATCAATTTTTACATTGTGTGAAAATCAGAAATGGACCATAAGAAATGTCACAAAATGTCACAAAAACACATCGCACTTGGTAGTGTAATAATCTGGTTAAATCAACATAATTGCAAAAGTAGCTAGTTTTTTACTTTACACTTTATTACTTAAATGTGACAGCTTATGTACACTTTATGTTAGATCTGTTCATTACTACAAGTATAAGTAAATAAATGAACTACAAATAAATAAAAGAAGGTAAATGGTCATTGTAGTATGTGCTGTATTGGTGTGTACTGTAGAGAATATCCTTAACCACTTAAGCATATTGGTAATTTATTCAATAACAGTAATATTAAGTGGATAAATCTAGTGGATAAATCAATGTTATTACAAAATAAATAATTTTTTACACTGTAAACAGCAGTTGCTTAATCAGAGCTAATTATGTACACCTTATATCAACTGTTCTTTGTGAAAAACAAGAGGGCCGAGAACTAGGTGATACTGCTATACTGTGTATACTGGTTAAAATGTCCATACTGTTCATACTGCTTGCACAATTCTTAGAATGCACAAAAAGAATCCATACTAAAGCTGCTATTTATGCTTGGTCATACTGTTATACTGTTATACTGTGTATACTGTGTATACTTATGTTGTCTATATACTGGTCATTTTATCTATACTGTTTGCACAACTCTTTTAGAACACACAAACCTTTAAGAATGTATACTAAGTCTGCTATATTTCACTTGTCTCACACCGTCTTATACTGTTACACTGTTTATACCGGCTATTCTGGTGATAATATTTACATATTCCTTCAACCATTGCACATTTTTGTCCTATATGCACAGTAAGCTGTCCACGCACTCAGGACAAGTTAAATCTCTCCCTTACCTTATTTTATACTTCTTATTTGCACTGTTTTGTTTTGTTTCACATTGTTTTACATCTGTTGCACTATATGTACACTGTGGAACCTAAGCTTCGCCATTTCGTCTTTCTGTATACTTGTTTATGGTTGAGATGGGAATAAAGTTCACTTTAACTTTGATTTGACCAATGCTGACAGATAATTGCAACAACCAATTATTGTCAACATTTTCCCTCTTTTTTCTCATTAATACAGCTTGAAAACACTTTTATCAAACACTGAAGAAGACAACACCCAAATCCCCACCAATGCTTCACCTATATTATATATTGTATTACTCTCTTCCCTGTAATGGGGCAGACACAAAGTAGATTTTTGGCAATATCTTGACAACCATTTTGCCAAAAATTACAAAAGTAAGAGGTGCATGAACCTAGCTAATTACTACACATTGATATAATTAACTATGTGTGTAGAACCTCACTTGTATTAATAACAAGGTGTGAAGAAGTACACCTAGTTATTAATATTTGACATCAAGCATCAGTACCACATCCTTTGGAAGCATGCCAAATTTCAAAATTTCATCAATCTCTCACTCAACAAAATGGCCACCAACAGCAAATTAAATTTCAGCAGCCAATACATGCCTGTGTGTCAGGTGCGTGACTGTGATCGAGAGTAGACGCCCAGTTGTAGCGTGAGGGAAGAGCCCAATCGCAGATAATGATGAAAGAGCAGGTGACTCACGCGAGTTAGTATAAGAACGCTCCCATAAGGAGTAGAGGTTCCCACCAAAGGAGCCTGCGTTCTTACACGTACACAGAGAGAGATATAAGGAGAAGAGATGCGGTTTACTCACGGTACCAGAGATAGTAGGGCGACACGGGTTGAGTGGAGAACTCAATGTCTGTGTACAGACTCACCTGATCTTCCTGCTTATATACTCACTGCGTGACGTCATTTCCAACCCTAATCGACGTCACGTGTCCTGGTACGTGTGACAATACCGCTGTAATCAGAGGAGGGAGGTTTGAAAGTAGCCAATAACTGCTAGATTGAGAATAGCCTATCTGGCTCTGGTGTCAAAAACAGATCCCTGATGAAGGGCTAGAGGATCTCTAACACAAGGTGTGCGTCTCTAACTGACCAGAAGGGCAGAGCTGGGATTCTGACAAAATAGCTGATGAGTATACAATAACCCTCCGCTTTAACATGGATCAGCAATTGTTTCAGTCCATCAATTCTCCGCCTTTGAGTACAGCTGACTGTGACGTTCAGGACTTGTGCGCCAGACCCCTTCGTCCTCGTGCAATCAGACACCTGAACGGAAAGAGCCTCTGCTGCTCAGCGCCGCCCCAAACATAAACAACCAGCATGAGGACAAGGGGGCATGGTGGACGAGGCCCGGACGTCACAGTCACCTGTACTCAGACGCGGGCGGTTTGAATGTAGCCAATCCGAGAACATTATTTATTTCTCCTTGCTGCTGATTGGCTGCTGCCCTGTGACGCAGCTGCAGTCCAGAATTTACCCCGTGGAGCGTCTCGAGTGTTCTCATGTTTTTCGCTTTGTTCTTCTTAAAGCCCAGTATTTTCATCACTGTAAATTAAATTAATTTATTACTGTATGTATCCTGCTTATACCGAAGACAACGCGCATGCATGAAGTACAGTACAGTCTATACAGGGGTAATATCAGTGTTTTACATTCTAGCACTGCGGGAGATGGCTGTTTAGTATACACTGTACAGTACGGATACGGGCTTACCTTTACATGTGTTAAGCTGAGTTTATATATATTAAGCTGAGTATATATATACAGAGGTGGACAAAGTACCTAAATGACTTAAGTGAAAGTACAGATACCAGTAGTCAAATATCTAAGAGGTCACAAAAGACCCCTGAACAACCTCTAAACAACTGCAGGCCTCATTTGCCTCAGTTAAGGTCAGTGTTCATGACTCAACCATAAGAAAGAGACTGTGCAAAAATGGCCTGCATGGGAGAGTTTCAGACGAAACACTGCTGACCAAAAAGAACCAAAAGGCTCACTTTTGCCAAAAAAAACCATCTGGATGATCCTCAAGTCTTTTGGGACAATATTCTGTGGGCTGACAAAACAAAAGTTGAACTTTTTGGGAGGTGCGCGTCCCATTACATCTGGCGTAAAAGTAACACAGCATTTCAGAAAAAGAGCATCATACCAACAGTCAAGCATGGTGGTGGTAGTGTGATGGTCTGAGGCTGCTTTGCTGCTTCAGGACCTGGACGACTTGCTGTGATTGATGGAACCATGAATTCTGCTCTCTATCAAAAAATCCTGAAGAAGAATGTCTGGCCATCAGTTAGTGACCTCAAGCTGAAGCGCACTTGTGTTCTGCAGCAGGACAACAATTCAAAACAGACCAGCACGTGAATGGCTTAACAAAAGCAAAATGAAGGTTTTGGAGTGGCCTAGTCAAAGTCCGAACTTAAATCCAACTGAGATGCTGGATCATGCTTGGAAACCCTCCAATAAAACAGTTCTCCAAAGAAGAGTGGTCCAGAATTCCTCCGCAACGATGTGAAAGACTCATGGCCAGTTATTGCAAACGCTTAATTTCAGTTGTTGTTGCTAAAGGTGTCACAACCAGTTATTAGGTTTAGGGGGCAATTACTTTTTCACATGGGTCCATGTAGGTTTGGATGTTTTTTTTTCTCCTTAATAAATAAAATCATCACTCAAAAACTGCATTTTGTGTTTACTTGGGTTGTCTTTGTCTAGTATTCAAATTTGTTTGATAATTTGAAACATTTCAGTGTGGCAAACATGCTAAAAAAAAAAAAAAACAAATACTTTTTTTACAGCAGTATATTACCATGTATATATGTGTATGTGTATATGTATATGTGTATGTGTATATGTATATGTATGTATATGTATATATATGTGTATATATATATGTATATGTATATATATGTGTATATATATGTGTGTATATATATGTGTGTATATATATGTGTGTGTATATATATGTATATGTGTATATATATATGTGTGTGTATATGTGTATATGTATATATATATATGTGTATATATATATGTATGTATTTGTGTATATATTTGTGTGTATATATATAAAATACACACACACACACAAATGTATCTGTATATATATGTGTATATATAATTATATGTATATATCTAGGTACAGTACAACATTACATATATATCCACATATATCCACTGTCGTACATATATTTGTATCCACTGTGTGTATATAGCTTTTTATTCTATGGGTTCGTCAATGAAAATGTTCAACTTCTATGATTAATAGTGTTGCCTCATTTTATCTTATATCTTGTTTTGAGATTGAGCGGTTTAGACTGTTTTACTATGGTGAAGTGAAAGAGGGGGTCACTCGCACTGGGTCACCAAGGCTTTGACCCGTTATTGAAAGATTGTGGTCCAAATAAAGTTGCCTTTATCAGTGGCATTTTTGCCAATACCACTTATACCACGAATCATCAATATCGGTCAACCAGTATATCAGTCTGACCATCAGTGATAACTGCAAATGCAGCTGTATTATTTTCACTGAATCTGAAACTTGCAGGCCTTAAGTATTAAAATGTCCTTGATATACCTGGGTATGTATACACACACACACGCACACACACACACTACTTAAGTTGCCTGCAGATACACTAATCTACTGTCTTCTTCAATTAAGCTCTTCCCATCTCTGCCTGTCTGCATTTTTTCAAGTCATCAGTTATTAATTATGAGTTGTCACAAATAAACCGCGGTGTGAAACCCGATGATCATATAGTGGTGTGTGATATGGCAAAATATATTATTTGTCATCAGTACAGTGATTTTTATGTAATGTTTCATTGCTCTAAATTGAATTAAATATCACTATTTATGCTCTTTTTAATAAAACGTGCGATTACTCATCATACTTTAAGTAGTAAAATCTTTAATATTCTCATAACAGCATATTATGACAATTTATCTTGAACTAAACACTGTTATTGTTGCCAGACCTATAATCAGTGAAATAGTTTATAGTACTTATAACCATGTGTGGTTAGTATTTAAATAAAAAGCCACGTAGAATTAGAGTCTAGTGCTGCAGCGTCATCCAAAGCCTGCCCACCAGAACAACGGATGTTTCCATGGTTACCATCTAATCAACAGTAGCTTAGGTGGGAATTTCATAACCATTCAAATAGTAGGTGACCGTGATAATTGTGACTTATTATTATAGAAGATAGCTAAACTGCTCATGACAGTATGTATTGAATTGAATAATGTTTTTAGACTGAACTGAACTGAACCGGCGGATTTCTTTTCCGTCTCTTCCCTGGCTGTCTAACCTAGATCCTGATTCAGGGAAGCGTAAAATAAAAAAATAATAAAGCCCAGAGGTACAGGTAGAAAAACAGGGAAGGCTTCAAGCAATAGAGAGAAAGAGAGAGAGCGAGACAAGAGTTTGTAAAGAGAAGGAGCAGAGAGAGAAAGTGAGTGAGTGTGGAGACGGGAGGCTGGAGGCTCCCTCCGGCTTCCCTGCAGCGAGACTCGGAGGAGTGTTCGCCTGGAGAGGGCCGAGCCCAGCTGTGAGGCGTCCTTCAAATCCATACGCTTTAATAAACTTCTTCCAAGCAGCTCTCACTCTGGGCGACAAGAGATGGAGGGCGAGGAGGGAGGGAGTTAAAACCAGGCACAGTGCTCCAGCTAATAGCTGCCTCTCCCCTCGCGTGCAGCGGCCGTGCCTGTCCGAGTGTTTGCCGAAGCCATTGGGAAATTGATGGTTGTCAGAGCTGATTTGGTGTTTTGTCCCGTCTCTCTTCCCCCAGATGGGTTCACTCGGAGTGCGAGAGGCCCGACGGCGCTGACCCCAGCCCGCAGGTGCGCGACGGCTACACCTGCAGCGTGTGTAAGCAGGTGGAGACGGACTCTCAGGCCAGGGCCACTCAAGAGGCCGCGCCCGACGACCCCAAAGCAGTCGAGGGTAAGTTCCTCGCTCTCGGGACCCTCCCGGCTGCAGTGCTTTTTTTTTTTTATTATTGTTGGTGTAGCTGATTCTAGAAATGTATCATCCTTAAGAAAACGTGTTCCTGATAAAGGCTTAGATAAAGCAGCTACACCAACTGGACAGAAGAGACAGTGTTGCCAACTTAACGACTTTGTCGCCATTTCTAACGACTTTCCAGACCCCCTTAACGACTTTTTTTTCTAAAAAGCGCCTAGCGACATTTTTGACAAATCTTGGATACTTTCTGTACAACTTTGTCGTCAGTATTCCCTGCAGGCCATCCTGAGACACAGCCTGCTCTGCAACCGTGCGTCCAGGCGCTCGGAAAGGGAATAATCTGCGCATGTGCAGGCAGTATTACTGTCAATCATAAACCTTCCTTGGTTGATCTCACCCACTCACAAAACAAGCTGTATTACAAGCAAAAGAATTATATTTTTAAGTAAGAAAGAAATCCCTCTCAGGTATAAAACACAGATCTTTCTTTTAGAAGCAACACACGAATACGTACATCGTCTCTTTCACCTTCCAAACCTCTCCTTTCCTTCTTCTCCTTTCACTATTTTTTTTTATTCTGATCCTGATAAATCCAACGCGGTTGACAGTAGAAGTGTTAAAGGTAGAAGAAAATTGACAGTAGAAGTGTTAAAGAAGGTTGAAGAAGAGCTGAAAACCTACAGAATGACTGTTTAAGTCCATGCTTGTCTCTATTCCTTTATGTGAACCCACTGTGGACTTTCAGTTTCAGTGCTTAATCAGAAAACTGTATTGATTGCAGAGGAAATTGCTGATATTATGACTGAACAGACTCAGGAACAAGAACAATGTAAAATATTGTTTTATATTGATTCTGTACTAAATACACTATACTATATACACAAATGCTGTGGTGAGTAAGAGAGGTGGATATAAATGCTATAGATAAATAAATATAATACTGCTAAATAAATTTACTAGTAAAACTAATAGTGGTTTGGAGTTGTTCTCTATACGTGTTAATGCACGTAGTAGTAAAATAAGTGGAGTTATTGCATGTAATACTGTTGCGCAAGTTGTGACATGAGTAGGGACATAAGTAGTGAAGAATTCAGGGGCTGTTATGCTCGTCTGTCGTCTTCCCACATTCTTTAAGAAATGTGTTGAACCTGATGTCAAGGTTCCACTACGTTAAAATCACATCCAATTAATTCGTCTGAAAGAAAAAAGAAAAGGTATTAAAATACTCAAGGTCCTGCACATTCTAGAATTTTCTGCCAAAACATCATCTAATCCACCTAATCAGATCATAAAAGACGGTGTATTAGAGCAGGAAAAACACTCAAATGTACAGGACAGTAAGATTCCAGAACCTGAAAGTACAGACTAACTTCTATAAGACTCCACATATAGTGAGTCACCCACATGGACAACAGCATTGATGAAATTCAGGCTTCCTATTGGCTGTTAGTGCTGTTATTAGCTATACAAGGTACTTTTGTCCATTTTTATAGATAATTGTATATTATACAGGATCAGACACCACTTAAGCCAGTCTATTTAAGATAATTAATGACTCAGCATGAAAATTATGGGTGGTGGGTACATTTACTGAGCTCTAGGCCAAACACACCACTGCACTGGGTGGTGGAGCCTAGTGGGTAGGATACTCGCCTTTGGACCAAGAGGTCATGGGTTTGAATCCTACCTTCAGCACCACCACTGGGTTCCTGAACAAGACCCTTAACCCCAAGTTGTTCCAGGGAGACTGCCCCCTGTAGTCAGGGAATGGATGTCGCTTAGGATAAAAAGCATCTGCTAAATGCTGTAAATGTAAATGCAAGACTCCTAACGCTACATGCCCCTCTGATTTTGACTTTATATTGTAAATCACTTTGTATCATTAATCTAGTAGCTCCTGTCTGTAACCTAAGAAGCAAAATTCTGGTCTTGGCGGATCGTTTTGGATGGAAAATTGTGTGATTTTATTTATCTTTTTCTTTTTATTTGTTAAAAGACTCCTTTAAGCTGTGCGTAAGCAGTTGGGATAAAACATGTTTAAATAATTCTGTCGCTGCGGGGTTGCGAGAGCCTTTAGAGAAGAAAATTGCTTCTTTATGTCTGCGCTGCGGCGGGTTTTTAGCCGTGCAGTGGAGTGAAGAGGGCGTTGTTAAGCGCTCGGTAGGACAGGCACGTAGCCACACTTCAGGTGGCGGGATTGAGACTGACAGAGACGTAATGCGCTGGCCTCTCTCCTGTCACCGCTGTAATTACAGTGTCTTTGTCAGTTCAGCAGGGGTCTCGTCTGTGTGTCTGTGTCTGTGTGTGTCTGTCTGTGTGTGTCTGTGTCTGTGTGTGTGTGTCTGTGTGTGTGTGGGTTGAGTGAGAGCCTGCAGCTTTCCTCTCATTCACCGACGTGCCTGGTCACCTCTGTAGTGTGAATAAGGAAAGATGTGGGACAGATCAGAATGAATGACAGGCTGCTGTTTCCACTTCTGTGCTGTTTAGTATTAGTTGCATTATTTTAGCAGTTTCCTGTGCTGTGGGTTTTATAAATACTATTATTTTTATTATAAAAATGAAGTGCAATGTCATGTGGGTCGGATTCATTTTATGGCTCAAAGCAGCCGACCAAAAATATTTACCAGATTATAACTGTGTGAGAACCGTGTTTTGGAATCAGTTTTCCAGTTTGCATCGGTTTTGTATTTTTATCTAATTTTGTGTAAACACAGATTTGATGTCTGTCTAACTGTCAGGCTGGCTGAACTGTGGGCAAGCTGATTCTTAACACTGGCAATAAATGATAAACATCTTGTTAGACAGTGTAAATGCTAAATACCACTGGTATTAAATTTGAAGTCAAATTAGAAAAATCTGTAATGCAAATTTTGTGATATTTTTTGGTTGGTTTCAGCTTTCTGTTATTCATGCTTTTCCTGTGTATTTCTTACAGATTACACATGAATTTCTAACAGCTTGTTTAGATATTCTATTTTATACACTGCTATGATATATGCTGTGTGTGTGTGTGTGTGTGTGTGTGTGTGTGTGTGTGTGTGTGTGTGTGTGTGTGTGTGTGTGTGTGT
>JBBJLS010120009.1:0-38736 GCA_037577275.1 Bryconaethiops microstoma | reverse complement strand
ACACACACACACACACACACACACACACACACACACACACACACACACACACACACACACACACACATCTATTTAGACAGCACTACCTACTGTTCCAAACACACTCCAAGAGAACTGGTGTAGGCTGAATGGGTGGGGCTAAACTGCCATAGACTGAATAGGTGGGGCTAAACTGCCATAGACTTAATGGGTGGGGCTAAACTTCCCTAAGATGAATGGGTAAGGCTAAACTGCTGTAGACAGAACAGCTGGGTAAAGATGAATCACACACGCACGCACGCACGCATGCACGCGCACACACGCTCAGACCTGACCTTGGTGAAAGTCTTGGTGATGCGGGACTGGATGTTGTTGGTGGTGGTGCTGAAGGTTTTGCAGCTCTGAGCCATCAGTCTGGCAGCAAAGTCTCTCAGAGCCCAGTGATTATCGACATCCGGCCTCAAACACAACTGTTTACTCACAATACACGTCACAGCCGCCGGCAACAGCTCATGAAGCTAGAGGCCGAGGGAGAGGGAAAGAGAGAGGGTGAGGAACCAGACAGCAAAGCCTCACAATGAAACAGTCTGTGAAGTTCTTTTTTTCCTACTTTTAAACAGTGCTACAGTATTTCTGTCACTTCTACAGTTCGGTCTAAAAAACTGTTCTGGAGAAACTCCCAATGGAACCAGACATGGTGAATGGAACCAGACATCTGCCTCTAAAAGCTCTTTACAGAAAGTTATTCCATGAAATGGTTATGGTTGTGCGGCCCGACGCCTGAGGTTTAAGAAGCTTTTGGTCCTAAAACTAAACCCACTAATGGTGGAGTGATACACGCAGGGCGTCATCAGACAAAACAGTCCTCAAAGAAAAGGGATTTCGTTCAAATTCTCCACTATTCTACCATCCACATAAATATTCAGACACTTGGAGCTTCACTGGGGGTCGATAGTGAATAAAATAGCTGTATTTGTGTTGGAGACATCTGGTTCCATTCACCTTAACTGTAAAGAAATCAAATCTCAAACTCGATACCAATACTAAGGATGGTGCTCGATACTATTATTGATACTACATGGGGAGAAAAACAAACACAGGAACGTTTTAATAAATAATTTAAAGTGTGTTCATGGGACTGTCATGCCGGTTCTCTGTGAGGAGAGCTTGGCGACTGGCCTCATCTGATAGGTCTCAGGGAGCTGAGGGTCCTTGTAAAATTTCATGGCGCTAGGTTTTTTCCCGGCCAAGCTACGGGGCAAAATGCTCCGTTTTAGCCGGCTTAGAACCTGGCAGTGCATTTACAGGCGCACAACGCTTTTTTCCCCTCACCCTCCGTAGAGAAAAATGGTGGAAGGTTTGAGCTAATGACTCCGGATCCTCGTGGGCTAGGGGGGCAAATGAGGGCTCGTTGGAAAGGTCGCATGGAGATCTACCGGCATGTCAAGTTTGTCGTGACTGGGTGCTCGTCCCGCGGAGCGACGCAGCTCAGGAAGTCTGTGCTCACAGGACCGACACGCCAGTTCTGCGGGGAGGAGAGCTTCAACATCAGCCACGTTCAACGGGTCTGGGGGAGCTGAGGTTGTGTGTGAAATTTCACGGCGCTAGGTTGTTCCCAGGCCTAGCTATGGGGCAAAATGCTCAGTGACAGTCGGCTCGGGACTCATTTAAAGGTGCGTGACACTTTTTTTTTTTTTCCTCTGTAGAGAGCCAGGGGAAGAGCCTTGGGCCCCCTAAAGCCCAAAGCCCCCCCTGGCTCTCTATGGATGAAAGAAAAGCTGTCATGTAAACATTGGGTCCTCCAGGTAGCCAGAGGAGGGGCTGCCTGCTGCAATGCCTGTTTATGGTCTTTGTGGTTAATTATCGTAGTCTAACGGCGATTTCCGTGAACCGGCAGATGCAAAACTGGCATTTAAGTATCGATACCAGTGCTAATTGATATCAAACTCGAAACAAAATTGTAGTATCGATTAGTATCTGAGAATCGATTTTTTGGACAACATTAGTTTGGTTGATGGTTGATGATTGTAAAACAGTAGAGAATCTGAATAGCGGACGTAGTGTTATGGTCAATCTCTGCTATGATTTTGTCCCCGTCATGATTTAATTCCCTTAAACACTACAAGGAATCAGGACCATCATTTCTTAATTAAACATTTGTAATACAGCTATGTTCTTCCACCAAAAAAGCAGTTCCAGCAGCTTAGAATAAAGTAGTGTCGCCTGATGGCTAGAAAGACCTGTTTAAATACAAGTGTACTCCATAGGCACAAGACCAAACAGGAACAGGTTCCTATGGAGTACATTCATTCACGTCACTCATCTTTAACCAGGGTTTTCAAATGAGCGTGATCTGCTCAGTTATTTTGGTTAATGAGGACCCTCTCGTGGCGCCCCCTAGTGTTCATCTGTGCTCCAGCACGACTTACATATTTCTCCAGGTATAGAGTGGGGTTATCCATCAGAGCCTTCACCATCCTCATCAGGTAGATCAACAGAGCCAAATTATTCTGTACCACATTCACACGCACCTGGGTGTGAGAGAGAGAAAAAAAACAAAAAATTTGAGAGAGAAAAAAAACGAGAGAGAGAGAGCGTCAGTAAAGGGGCAAGCAGGTTTATGAATTTAGAAAAAAAAAAAAATATATATATATATATATCTTCAACACTCACTCCCTCAGAGATGAAGGTGCTGAAACGAGGGAGCATCTGATACAGGCCTGGATCTGTGGCAATACTCTGCAGAGCCTCCTACAGGCAGCAACGGGGAGAGGGAGATAGAAAGAAAGAGGGAGAGGGAGAGAAAGAGAGGGAGAGGGGAACCAAATTATATATGTTAATGCTCATAAATAAGCATCAGACAGTAATAATCCAAATGAAGGCCTCGGAGCCCCCTGGTGTCCAGATCCTTCCGTATACAAGAACAGTAAAGATATTTCAGCTGCGAGTCGGACCACGACCCCTGGACTGATTTACTGAAGCCGTCCTGTGAAACTTATTCACCAAAAACAGTAATTTCTCCGCTGTTCTCTCCTCTTTACCCCTCACAACCAAACACACTGTAACTGCACCTTTCAGACCAATATATGTAAATGAGCTCTGTTCTAAATGGCTGTCTTGTATTGCACCTTACTGAAGAAATCAAAGCTGAAACTCTTACATTAGCATGAGTGGACATGGCTAAACTGCTGTAGACTGAATGGTTGGGGCTAAACTGCTGTGGTTGAGGCTGTATGTACCTGCATTCATTTTTGTGGTATCACAAAAGCAGTGAATTTAAAACAAGTTGTTTTTGCAGTTTAGTTTCAGTCGTATTAGAAACACACACACACACTTACAGCCCTCTTGGCCTCACAGGACCCTACACAGGCCTCTGTGATCTCCTTGTAGTACAGCTGCTGCTCCACTGAGAGCTCGTGTGTACTGCGGGGCTTCATCCGCAGCTTCTCTTTTCCTACACACATGCACAAAGGAATGGGCAGTGATGAAGGTTTGTGCTACAGTATAACAGTTAAAATTAAAACAGTTAAAAATGTAACAGATAATACAGATGCAATAATACAGATGCTGACCTTTGACTTCGTTGGAGCTGCCACTCTGACCTTTGGCCTGGATGGAGCCCTCTTCCTCCTGACCAGGTTTAACAGCTTTTAAAGGTTCTGTGGACTCAATCTTCTGCTGCTCTTTAGTGGCTGCGGAGAAGAAACCTCAGCGTCACTCACACTAACACAACTGATCAAAGAACGCAGCTGGCAATCAATAAATGTGTTGGAGTGTCGGGCGGAGTGTCAGGTGGGTGTTAGGCTGATACAGTGTCAAGGTGATACTGGGTAACTGTACTGTTTCTGTATCGCCACTGAAGCAACCCAATAAAACACACACAATGACGATCCAAACGTTCAGTTTCTACACTTTACATATGGATATAAGTGTATCAAACACACAAAAACATACATAGACATGCACTCACCTGGCGGCGGGTTTTCTGGAATAGCCGGCTGGACACCGTCAATACTTAACCAGTGAGCTACACACACACACACACACACACACACACAGAAGGGGGGGGGGGTGGAGAGGTGGAGGGAGAAAAAAAAAAAAGATACAATCACACTTTATTTTAGACATGAGACATCAGGCCTCTATAAACTCCACCCTCATCATTGCCCTGGTAGCAGATCTGAATAAAACTCATCTGTATAAATTTTACTGAACTCCTTTACCCATTGACTTCTATAAGTGAGCTGAGTTTCCCTTGAAAACCTCTGCCTATTGACAATTATTATAAGTGAGTATTTTTAAACAATATTTACCCTTGAGAGAGACGTCGAGGGGCACACGGGGGAGGGGTGTGTTGATGATGTCACTCAGGTCCACTTCCTTCTCCTCGTAGAAGTGCAGCTCTCGGCCGCCACCGCTTGCAAACCGGAACGGGATAAACTCCTGACTCTGAAACCCGTACAGGGGCTACAGACATACACATACACACACACAATCAAACTCAGTCATTAGCTGTTACGCTCATTTACATCAGAATCAGTATGTAAATGGTTCATCACTTACTTCTGGACCAAATAATTACCATAGAGATAAATGGCTTAACAGAGGTTAATTAATCAGTCTGAATAAGTCTGGTCCTGCTCCAAATGGTTTTAGTCATTCCTGGCTAGTCATCTATCACTATGGAAGCTTTACTGATTGGAGATCTGATATGTTCAGAATATTTGTTGATGTTTGAAATCACAGCTAGCTAATTACTGATACAACGCTGTTAAAGGGCATTTTGTATATTACCAAATGAACACCACAGATAGTACAGTTGAACTGTACTGTGGTTCAAAGTTGTGAGAATATTGTATATTATGTGTGTGTGTGTGTGTGTGTGTGTGTGTGTGTGTACCTCCACATTCTTCAATTTCAGAGCATGGTCGATGTCACTGGTGGTCAGTTTGCGTCTTTTCCCATGATGCATAAACTTCAAAGCGTCCTACAGAACCAAAAATAAAAACACCTCATAAACACAGACCAGAGAGAAGTTTTCAAAGACCCTAGTGGCCCTGACATTCCTGCAGTGTACTATAGTCTATCAAAATGACCATTTGGATCATGTACACATTATAAAAGTATTATAGAACTTTATAGATCATTAGAGTGTATTTCAGAGCTTTCCAGAGTACTTAGAATATTATAGAACATTACAGAGTGTTAAGAATTACAGAGCATTACAGAACGTTACCATGCACATGTAAATGAAATAAAAGAGGCCTAGTTTTCCCCTACAGCTGTTGCTGTGTTCTCAGGTGTACCTGGGCGATTTCTTTGATGCGGTAGCTGACCTCCTCGCTCAGGGCCACACAGCTCTCTTCCTGCAGCTGACTTACCCCTACCGACTCCGCCATCGCCTTCATTGACTCAGAGAGCAACACCACGCTGCACTGCTTCTGCCGTCTCTCCTCTGCCATCGCTCTGAGAGTGAGAGAGAAATAAGAGACTGATACAGGTGACCAACAGAGGTCACAATGTCTTGGGTTAGAGGGGTCCCCCAGTGTTGGGGTGTGGAGTCTTTGGAGTGATGGAGCTCCATCCAGAACCTTTGTGATCCAGAACTGAACCAAACAGTACCTGCCCTGAATGCTCTCATACAATCAAATCCTCACAGCACTGGTCCAGCATCAGTACCTGCCCTCACTAATGCTCTCAAACATGCAAACTCTCACAGCAATGTTTCAATATCAGTATCTGAGCTCATTAATGCGCTCATGCAAACATATCCTCACAGCAATGTTCCAGCATCAGTACAGTAAAGTGTGCATCTGTCAAGCGTGAACACACCACAGCACGGTACACAGTGTGAACATTGAGATTTTTTTCTCTGCATTTAACCCATTCTCAGGGCAGCCAGGAACACAGCACCCGGGGAGCAATGTGTGGGGACTACACCTTGTTCAAGGGTACCTCAGTGGTACATCGGTCCGGGTTTTAGTCGAACCCACGACCTTCCGATCGCAGGGGCAACTCCTTAACCACAAATCACCAGCTACCCTGACCTCGGGGCTGAATTTGAAAAGGACACGAAGCTGAAACTGTCTTGAAAGACTGTTTAGCACCTGAAAACAGACGCCCCCACCAAAAAAAAAAAAAGACCCCACACTGTTTACCCAGGGTATTAAAATGTTAACTTCGAGTGCTTTTTGGAGTTAAATCTCAGTAAAAACGTTTTATTTTTATATTTTTGCGTTCTTGTAGTTAAAGTGTAAAGGGCGCATTACCCAAGCTGCAGCTCCAAACACCACCGAGACGAACCGCTCTGTGACTTCTCCACTCGCTGTTTATCTGTTATTTATACTTTCCTTCGCTCCTTTTTGCCGTTTTGTTTTAATTTTAATATAAAATTAATTTTTTGTCCGACCCTTTTTTCTGAAAATCCGCCATTTTCAACGAGCACCGAAGGTCCTGTCCGCGAACATCAACATAATCAAACCTGGCTTTAAGCTTTAAAAGTGGACTGCTTGACCAAGGAATTCGACATAAAACCTGTATTGTAACCAGTGTCCAAAACATAAAATGGAAAATGAGAAAATATTTTCCGGCAAATCCACCCGTTTCCCCGCGGTTTTGGTGCTATTAACCTTCCAGGACCAGTACGATTCTATCGACAATTTACTGATTCTGTTCGACTAGTAATGCCTTTCCGTTTCGAATAAAAACAACAGACGTATTTAATAATAATCGTCATCATCATTACCACCATCAATGATATGATTGTTATATTAATTGAAAAAGCAATAAAATGTACACAATATTTTTGGACAGTTCCTCCTTTCATCCTCTTTTTCCTCATTTTGAGAACTCAACCCTTTAATTTCTCAAAACTTTTAATTTTATTATTTATAATCCAGTGTAAACAGGTGTGTTTAGAATATGGTTGGTGTGAAACCAACCAAATTCATTATAGAGACTCTGATTTATTTACAGTGGAGGTGAATGGAACCAGACGTCTAGAACACAAATACAGACATTTTTATTCACTATCGACCCCCAGTGAGCCTCCACGAGTGTTTATGTGGATGCTGATAATGGTAAAATAGTGGGAAATCTGAACTAAATCACTTTTCTTTTGTCTCGTAACGCCCTGCATATATCCCTCCACCATGAATGGGTTGTTTTAGGACCAAAAGCTTCTATAACTATTTCGTGGCATATCTTTCTGTGAGGAAGATTTTAGAGGCAGACGTCTGGTTCAATTCAGTTCAATGCTTTGTGGAGTGTAGATATTTCAAGGTTCAAGGTAACTTTATTGTCATCAGCAGGTGTGTACATGTACAAAGTGAAATGAGACAAAGTTTCTCTATGGACCACGGTGCAACATATAGCGACATACAACATTCAACAGAGTGCAGGTTACAACAAACAGAGGACAGCAGTAGACAATAGATGGACAGCAAATGTGGACATTACGTATACCTTCTGGAGTGATGTGTATTGGACTATAGGTCTGATTACTGCATAGGCAGCAGTTAGCAGCATTAAACATAGTTCCAGGGACGACAAAACACTACAATAAACAAACATTTTAAAGCACTGTTTCAAGGTGCTTCAAATATTATCTCATGATTCACTAAATCTGAGTAAAAACAGACCAGATTTGTCTGCAGTGTGAACAGAGTCAGACTGGTTCTGCTCTCTGGTTGGTAGTTAGCAGATCAGCAGCGCTGACCACCTAGGTGGGCGGAGTTAGATGAAGTTAGACAGTATTTTATTGGGACACAGCCCATGTGTTTGTGCGTGGTTCTGATTCCCTGCAGGTGTGAATCTCCTCAGGTGGAGATAAAGGTGCTGGGAGAAGATGGTCATCCTATTTACCAGTTTGGTTCAATTGTTGTGGTTCACTTGTTGTCTGATGTGGCTCATCATGTTTAAACTTCTGATGGTTTTGGTGTGTCTGGAGGTTGAGTTTTGCTCAGCAGATCCAGGCAAGCCTGAACCTCCTCTGCTCTATAAATTGGCATTAAATGCTCTAAAGGTTCCTCACTATGAGCTGCAGGAGCCACTTGTTAGGGCCAGCTCTCGGGTCAGAACCGTCTCAGTGACCTGCTTTCCCTCCTACATGGAGGTGCATGTGAAGGCGGACCTATTTGAGCTGGGTGTGGCTGTGGACCCTGCAGACCTGAGACTCGGGACTAATGCCCTCCCTGGCCAGGCTTGCGATGTCACCTCCACCTCTGGCGAGGAATATATCCTCCAACATCCTCTCACTGACTGTGATGCCCGACACTGGGTATGAAGGCCAACTCACATCCATGTTTCATTCTGAATGTGATTTTGAATGAAAACTGTAAAAATTTTATATCAAGGTTCTGTGATATTTTATTTATGTCAAGAAGGGCTTTCATCACTTTTACACAATTGCTTTGCTCCCCTCACACCTGGCCAACTCATTAACTCCCTCGCTGAGTTGCTGTAGGTGTTTAGGCAGGTGATCAGAGCAGGGATCGCCAGTCCTGTATGGTCTTGAGTCCAACACAGTTTGGTGGTTCCTCCTAAACTCTAAACCTGCTTGAACAGGTGAGATGGGGCAGGTGTGTTTGAGCAGTTCTCCACACTGTGCTGGACACTAAACTTCCAGGAGTGCAGTTGGGGTCTCTGCTCTACAGGGCACTCAGGACCGAGTCTAGAATGGAGAACCAATCGGCTCTGGCTCCAAGCTACTGCAAAAAGGAAGGTTCTGGGTGTCCTGAGTTTAGTTTATGGGATTATATTTGATGTGTGTAAAACTCCTAACACCCTGCTGTAAATGCATGTTTTTGTCTTCAGGTTACTGAAGAAGCTCTAATCTACAGCAACATGCTAGTGTACTCTCCAAGGCCCTCTGTGGATGGCCTGGTTCGGACGGAGAGTGCAGCGGTTCCTGTTGAGTGTCACTACAGGAGGTGAAGTGTCTCAACCCACATCCTCATGGGGTTCAGAACATGCGCAGAGGCCTGACAGTTCCTTCAAATGGCCTTTTTTGTGTGTATTTATTGTGCACATTTGGGGTAGACTAATGTGTTTTGTTCCAAAAAAGTGGAGCTGTTTGTGGTGGGACAAGAGTGTTTTAGTGAAATCAGTTCAGGGAGCTCTAGTGTTCACCTTTTGCAAGTATTTATACACTGATAAATGTTAAAGTGTGAACAGGTTGTGTTTTGACAATGGAAGCTCCATGAAACAGGATTAAAGGAAAGTCTAGTTTACTTTCCCTTGAAATAAGACAGACTTTCCCTTAATCCTGTTTCGTGGAACAGGACCCAGGTGTTTAACAGTTTGTTTGGTTTTTTTAGGAGGTTTGATATTGATGCTGACCCAGTCCTGCCCACCTGGATCCCCCACCAAACCACAAAGACCATCCAGGAAAAGCTGGACCTCACTCTTAGGCTGATGACCAGTGAGCCCAAACACTTAAACATTCTCCTTATATTCACAGCTGAAGATCCAAGAGGTGCTTAATTCAGTTCGCTGTGTCATTACTGTTCCTGTTTTTCGGTGCAGGTGATTGGCAGTGGGAGCGCGGCTCGGCTGTTTACCTCCTGGGGGATGTGATAAACATGGAAGCTGCTGTTTTTGCACCACAGCTGGATTTGCGTGTATTCATTGACAGCTGTGTGGCCACACCGACGCATAATGTAGAGTCAATCCCCAGATATGATTTTGTGGATAATAATGGGTGAGTCTCCCCCTGCCGTCATTCAGTATAACTGTGCTCTCTCTATGGGTCCTTTCCAACCCATCACTCAGTGTAACTGTTCTCTGACTTCTCAGGTGTTTGGTAGACGGTCTGCTGACTGGCTCCACCTCTCATTTCCTGCCCAGAGAGCGTCCAGACAAACTGCAGCTCCAGTTGAAGGCCTTCATATTCCAACATGTGGAGCCTGCTCAGGTACCTGTTTCCATGGAGATGCACAATTTACCCTGTATAATTGGGTACTCTCCTACTCTTGTGGCTGCATACAATCGGATCATCACAGCAGTGTTCCAGCCTCTAAGCCTTTTAGGAGAGAGAGGAACTGAACACGCCAGTGGATGAGATGTTCAGGTGTTCATATACTTTAGGGCTTGGTTGTAGATAAGTTGTGCAGTGTCAGAAACCACTTTAGCAAGTCTATTGGAGAACACTGATCTACACACACTGTGAAGGTTATAGTGAAGATTAGCTGACTGTGTTTGGGGTGAGACTGTTTGGCTGAACTGTTGCTTTGATGCTGGAACCTGACTGAAGGATCTGATTGGACAGCACAGTTCAGAGTGTTTGTATTTACAGATGTACATCACCTGCACTCTAAAAGCATATCCTCTCAAATATGCGAGTGAGTCCATGAGCAAGGCGTGCTCCTTCTTCAACGGCAGGTCAGTCTGATGATGATGATGATGATGATGATGAGTGGTATTTGTGGTGATGGTGTTTTCTTTGTCAGGTGGAGATCAGCAGAGGGAGATGACTGGACCTGTAGTAGCTGCCAGAACCAGTTCCAGACTGATCAGCTCAATTGGGGTCCAGAAATATCGAAGTACCATCCAAAACCCAACTCCACAGAGTCACCCCAGTCGCCAGGGAAACTGGCCCAATTCAGGCCCACCATGCAGGAAGACTCTTCTCAGTGGGAACTGGTCAAACCTGGGAAGGGCCTTTCTCCTAGAGCCCGAAAAGGGCCTGTTGGAACCTGGAAGCATGCAGGAGGTTCTCAGAAGGAGAGTGGTTCTGTGGGTGAGTTGGAGGTGCTGAGATGCTCCGACTGAAGAACAGTCCTAAAGGTGTCCAAAGAGTTCTTTGGAGTGATGCTGTGGATGAGCTACTTGTGGTTCCCCAAAGAACCCCTTAGCAAAGAGGCCTCCATTATGAAGGAATGTCCATAAAGGTTGTTTTAGGGAACTTGGTGGTTCTTCAGTGGCTTTCCTTCCGGGAACTGTTCTTGGCACCATTTAGATCTGTCCCTGATCTGTGGCATACACCCATTTCCATGGTTAAACTACACCTTAATGTTTCCAAGGTTATGGAGTTTTAATATTTATCTTAATATTTCCTTGGGTACACTAGGTCTAATTCTGTTTGTGGTTATGCTGCACTGATTTAATGATTATGCCAAGTTTACACCCATTTCCATGGTTAATGCTACTTCCATTTCCATGGTAGCTCTAGGTATAACCCACTTCCATGGTTCTGGTAGGTCTATGTTGGTTTCTGAGGCTGTGCTGTATCAGTGTGTCAAGCAGAAGAATGCATAATGCAGGCGACCTTTTAAGCTTTAGTGTCTGTACTGTTTGCAGTCCTGGAGCAGGAGGTTAGTGTGGGCCCGCTGTCCGTGCGCACCTGGAGAAATAAAGTGGGTGTGATGGTGCCCCCTACAGTGAAGGAGGGTGTTCCTTCCCTCTCCTCACCTAGAGGAAAGAAGCCCATACCCCACCACAGCCTGTGGAGAAACGAAGAAACCCTTGACACGGGTGCGTACTGCTGACTGCAGAACAGCCTTAGTGGTGACCTGAGCATTAAGGTAACGTTTGTCTCTGCAGGGCGAGACGATCTGGGGACTGACTCAGACGAGGACGCAGACGAGGACGCAGCTGAGAGCCAAGACCTGCAGGGGAATCAGCACTCGACAGAAGGAGGTACAGACTAGACTGTTCTACAGCCTCTGCAGACCTTCTGAACTTCGCTGATGAAGAAACATGGTTATGAAACTGTTGCTTTTGAAATCTGCTTGGCTGTTTTAAATTTTCATATTCAAATATGACCATCTATGCACCGCATTAAACCAAGCCGTTTGAATAATTGACCATTATGTTGCATAGCAAATCAGACTACTGTTAAATGTATTATATTCCATCTCTGTCCATCCCTCTGAGCTCCATACAGCACTTATATCCCTAAAACATCCACATCTTTCAGACTGTTACATGTCAGTCTTAAAGGCTGTTACTGCACCTGACTGATATGTAAATGAGCTCTTTTCTGAGGCCTGGGCTTGGGTACTGTGGGGACTGGACCCCCAGCCCTGTAATCCAAGGCTAATGTAGCTAACCGGTAGAGCTGCACAATATTGTCTTAAATGTTGTGATCTTGGTCTCTGCAATAGTGATATCACAGAAGGCTACAATATGCAAATGAGCTTCTAACCAATTAGTGTTTCTGACAAGGTGACCAATCACAGCTCCAGGTGTTTTACTGGGTGTTTTTATGAATCAAGGTCTTCATGTAACACAACAAAAATCTAATTTTAATCTTTAACCATTAAAGATTTTCTTAGCTGTTTTTAAAAGGCCCATATTCAACATTTTATCTTTTTTTACCAAAAATTTCATATTTCATCATAGTTCATCTATACCATTTTACAAACTTTGTTACCTGTCTGTTACTGTGCCTTTTTAAGATATTAGTAAATGATCTTATTTTGAACTAGCTGCCCTGAAGCGCAGCTCATTCAAAAGAAAATACAGGGCTGAAACACTTTAGAATATCAGTATGAATTGATGGAGCTAAATTGCTGTAGGCTGAAGGAGTTTTATGTAAATGTGACCTCGCAAAATGACTTTGAAAGCAAACCATATGTGTTAGTTTTTGTTAATGAACTGCATGGATGGGGAATGAAACGTAAACAATATTTAGACTTGAAACCTCTCATTCCTTTTATTTGTTGAAAGGAATCCGTGTAGCAAGAAAATCGAAGTAATGATTCTGTCCATGTTGTGCAGCTCTCCTAATGGGTAATAGAAACTAATACCCCACCGGTTATCGTGATGCTAATTGCTGAACCTTCACTCTCCTCAGGCGTGTTGATCATGTGCTCCTTGCAGGTTCCAGAGTTTCTGCTACACCATTTAAGATGGTAATTAACCAGCAGATGAAGAGTTTGTATTTAACATGGGTTTTGGTTTTTGTTTAAAGGTTCTCTTTCTGTCTCTACGACGACATCACCTGAGAGCACCACAGTGATGGTCCACCCTCTCCTGGACAGTGCCCACCAAGCAGAGGACCTAGACCTAGCCACTAATGCATCGTCTCCAGTCCATCCGTCCAGCAGCTCAACGGCGAACGCCACGCAGTCAGAGAACGTCTCTGAGGGTGATCCCGGAAGTTTATTGAAAAACCCTGCCTAAAGTGACATGGACACTGAGTTTGAGAAATAAATGTTCCAAACTAATATTTGACTCTTCGTTTCAATATTTTCCCTCATAAACCAGTGTGTGCAAACAGCGTATTTGCAGTGTTTGGGGTGAAATAGTTCATTGCAGAGACTGATTTCTAAACAGTGGAGGTCTCCAAAACAAATACAGCTGTTTTATTCATTACTGACCCCCAGTAAAGTTCCATGTTTCAGTGTTTATATGGATGTTTATGATGGTAAAACAGTGGAGAATTTGAACTAAATCACTTTTCTTTGGGGACTATTTTGCCCAATGACACCCTTCGTGAATCCTTCCATCATGAACAGGTTTAGTTTTAGTACCAAAATCTAGCTGCCATTAGCTCAGGGGTGTCGAACTTCAGTCCTGGAGGGCCGTGGTCTGGCACGTTTTGGTGATTTCCCTGCTCAGAAACACCTGGTTCACCTCACCACTTAATTTTCAGGTTTAGTGAATGTGCTTGAGGAGGAGAACCATCAAACTGCGCTGGACACGGTGCCCTCCTGGACTGGAGTTTGACACCCCTGCATTAGCTGCTCTGAATTGCACTTTCCCATCATGTCCCTCTGGTACCTATAATGTTCTGCCCCACTGACCTCAGAACAGTCTTGATTCAGAAAGATTGCAACTTTCTCTCTCAGTAGCAGTCCAACACGCACGGAGGATGGAGCTAATCAGATCAATATTTAGAAGTGGAGCCACAAATTTATTGGGAGCTGAATTCCGAGGTGAGCTGAGATTGTGTCTATTTGGACAGCTGAATTTTTTCTGTCTTAACTTCTTTCTGAGCGCCTCCTAGTGGCCACTCTGCACGCCGGGTTAAAAATACATTTAAATCCAAAGTTAACTCAAATACCTCTGTAAAAGCACTAAAGATCAGTCAGTGAAAAATAAAGTAAAATGCAGTAAAGGTAGTCAAAGAAGTGAAGTGTAGTTAAAATGCAATAAAGTGCAGTAAAGTATAGTGTAGTGCCGTAAAGGGCAGTGAAAACAGTGTAGTGTGGTAAAATGCCTTAAAAGCAATTAAGTGCAGAAAAGTCCAATTAAAGCAGTAAAATGCTGTAAAGTGCAGCAAATGGCAAAAAGTAAAAGCAAAGTGCCGTCAATTTAGTAAAGAAAAGCAGGAAAATTCAGTAAAAGTAATAAAGTACAGAAAGAGCAGTGAAATGAATGCAGTAAAATGTAAAGTGCACTAAAGTTCTGACTGGCTGAGTTTGTTTTGGAGTGAAGGCTTAATGTGGGAGATTTTGTACCTCAGACACTGTAGAGGGTGTTTGTGTTTGTAGCAGGACAATTTTTCATTTAAGATTTATGTGGTTTGTGTGATTTTTGTATTGTATCTATTGTGTGTTTCGTGTTTTGTGCGATGTGTGTGTGTTCTAGAGAGAAAGGTACCGGTCCACTCAGACAAGAAATACACTAAACTCTGATCAGGACTTTATAAAATGTCTAAGAAACTACCGCTCCTATTGTTAAGTGAGATGGAACTGACACTGAAGCAGCTCTGCAGAATCTTCTGCATTTACCAGGTACTCCGTTGTGTGGTTATTTCCAGACTAAGATACACCATAAACTGTGTTTGTAAAATATCTGACGTTCACCCCATGGTGAACATGAGCAGCTATAACATTTTATAAGAGGTAGCGGTTAGCATACAGTCATAACACAGTCGACGCTCAGTCAACATTCAGTCAAGTTTGGGGTAAGGCCGGTGTCAAAAAGGTGTGCGTGTACAAATAAAGATATTCGTGCATATTAGTATATAGTTGTGAATGAATGAAAAATTTGTAAACTCTTGTAGAAGTCAAACCATAAACAAAATATGTAGTGTATTTTATCTGTCAGAATACGATTTTTAAAAGTTACTACTTTAAAAGATTACAAATATGAAGTCTAATTTTACATTTGCGGTTTCTTCATTACGAATACGAATTGACATCGTGACTCTACTGTCAAAAAGGCATTATGTATTAAACAGAACATCGATTCCACAGCTTCATGGCGTCAGGATGGAAAATACTACAGACACGGAATTATATCAGGTAACATCTTATTATAATTTTATTTTTCTGCGTTGGTTCTGGAATTTTATAAAGTCAAGTAGTGAAGGCAAAATGAGGCTTCCTGGACCAACGAGGCTTTCCAATCCAAAGTTTCGCCAAAGGTTCATTACCCGAAGCCTCATTGAATTGTGCTCACTAGTGACACCAGCTGTGCAAAGGAATATATGAAAGACAAAACAATTAATCCTGAGCCGGAGCATCCTGCGCCTTTTCCATGTATGAAGAAAACGGAATGCCTGTGAAATAAAATGAACTATTTATGCCACTCTGTGTGAACCAGTGAACACACAAGTGTGTGTTTGGGTGGAACTATTCATTATTAGTTGAGTGTTATGAAGATGGTGAATACCCAAAATGAATAAATTGGTGATGTACATCAACACAAACTTTCCAGCCTTAGAGAATCTTTCACATGGCACTGATGATGCTGGAGCACATAAAAATGTCAGTGCCAGCTGATACAAGTGTTTGTTTCAGTAAATAAGTGGATCTTCATGTCTTGCCAATTTTATTTTTGACAAGTAGCGGTCAGCTTCAATGGTGGCATCAGCCGTTGCAGCTACACTCTCCCTGATTCAATTGAAAAAGCAATAATTATAATAATAGTAGTAATAATAACAATAATATAGACTATAATATGTAGGACACTAGAGCAATTCAAACTTAATATAATGTAATATAATGTATGATATCTTTTTATACTTGTCAGGTCTCAGTGTTACTTTTGTTTTAGGACTTTTATTTTGAAACTATAGTTCTCTGTTGTGTCTACAGTCACAGGTGTTAGGTGTTTCAGTTTAGTGATTGAGTTTTATGATTGGTTGCAATCTCTGTATCTTGAGTATTTTAGTTCTTTGAGAGTCAGTCCCGGTGGCTGGTCAACCCCCTCACTCCGGTCTTCAAGTTTACCCTCACTATTGTCATCACGTTCCCAATTTCTCTTGTATCTTAGGTTTAGTGTTCTTTGTTAGGACGTAGTGCCTTTTTTGTTTTGTAGTGTAGAGTCTGTGTTTTTTGTAATAAAAAAACATTAAAGGGAATCTGCACTTCCCCGAGCACCGGCCGTGACATTAGCAAGGCATTCAGACACCTGAGTGGAATGAGCCTCCGCTGAGTACTGCGCCCAAACATAAACAACCAGCATGAGGACGAGGTTTGAAAGTAGCCAATCCAAGAACGTTATTTATTTCTCCTTGCTGATGATTGGCTTTTGGTTTTTCAATCTTAAATGCAACCAATAAGCAGAGTGTAACGCATCGTCCCCTTCTCCTTGCATGTTGGGCAGGCACACACACACACCATTCATAGTCAAAATGCTTCATTTTTACCATAAAACAGGCCTGAGAGCCTAACTCAACAACTATCGTTTTAACTACAGGAGACAGGAGGAAACCCCAATACTCTAAGTGTTGACCCACACCTAAAAATTAAACACAAACACTTAAATACATGAACGCAAAACCCAACCACCAATAACCAAACTCAAACACTTTAACAACACCCAGCTGTGACTTATACAAAACAAAAAACCCATCACCCACTTCATAATAGAAGTTCCCATCCTAAACCCCCAAACAATTAACTTAAACAAAGGTGGCCTCTAGCGGCTAGCCACCGTCACAGACCCCAGCCCTGACAAAAAAAACTGAAAAAGCGGAAGTGCCTGGACTCAAAAAGGGTATTTCCATTTTTAGTCTCTCCCAATGTTCAAATAAACCACTAAATGTCTTTTACAAGCTTCCAGTGTCCAAAAACAGAATAGCCAAAAAACGTGTGCATGCAATGCCCTTAGCTTGCTGCTAAAATACTACTAGAACTCAATGGGGATGCTAGCATTAGGAAGCATCATAGAGTGACTTTTTTTTTTGGTTTTTTTTTGGCCATGTTTTGTGATTTATGGTACAAACTGAAGGCTTGGATCTTATAGCTATAGTTCACTATTAAAAACTTTGAATTGAATAAAGTATAGATTTTGTTCCTGTAACCAAGTTGTTGACCCTTTTTTAAAATGTATTTATTTATTTTCTTTTTTTGACAAACATTTATGCACCAAACATGTTTTGATCATGTGATATTTCCTTTCATTTCTTTCTTCTGTGTTCCTCCTTTCAGTTAGCATTTCTATACACTTTGCTACAGTTAATTAGACAGACCCCAACAACTAGCCATTGAACGGGTTTAGTTCAGCATAAAAAATGCTTAGAATAAAACAGTGCCAAACAACAATAGGATGGGTGAACAAAAGCAATATCAGTTTAAATCTCAAATAAACGCTTTCTACTTAGGTCTGTTTTGTTCAGAATTCAGCTGAATTCATTATACATATATAAAACACCACATTTATGACTGATATAATCAGTTATTTTTATGAGCAGTTTGCATATGAAAAGTGTGTCCTGCATAAGGGCTATAAGAGAGCTAGCGGCTCCAGATAACACAACAAAAATGAAAGGTTCACATTTGGTGAAAATAAGGGGAAAAACCTTCTTGGTTTAATGTTTCCTGCTGTCATTACAATTCTAAAACCTGCCAAAAAAACTGAAATGTGAGAAGCTTTGAGAAAAGTCACGTTTACAATCTCTGTCTTTCCCGGCATTTAATCAAAACAGGACAACGTGAGCAGTCAAATCTAAGCTATCATCCTTTAGCAATTTCTCCAGGATGACCCAGTGTTTTGTTGAAGGTTTTTTTTTGCAGGTGTCTCTTCTGGCTGAGAGTGCTGAGAGTTAGCTGGACCTCAGACAAGTGGGCAGTTGATCTGAGACCTCTAGCGTCATTTTGGCCTGTGAAGGGCCGCCAAAAGCTCATTCCAGAGAGCTCCACTGAAGTTCACCCACAGTCCAAGCTGTCAGGACCACTGCGTGACGACATCATCACCTGGGATAGGAACCCCATCTGTTCTCATCTTCCATGAGGGGAAGCACAGCACGTGCCTGTCATACACCACCCATGTGCAAAAATTGACTTAGATAGTTGATTCTGATGTGTAAATTATTTACATGCTTCTCACAATAAAGGTCCCAGAAAAGGTTCCATGGAGTAATGCAGCAGAACCACTTTTGGTTCCCTACAAAACTTCCAAGGGATGGTTCTTTAAAGAAAACTATTCATGTGAAGAATTTTAAAGACCCTCCATGTGATGTAAAGGTCTTCCAGAACTGTATGTACAAGTATTTTTTACAAGTGCGTTAAAAGTACTGCATCTGCATTAAAC
This sequence comes from Bryconaethiops microstoma, assembly GCA_037577275.1. NCBI lineage: Eukaryota > Metazoa > Chordata > Actinopteri > Characiformes > Alestidae > Bryconaethiops > Bryconaethiops microstoma. The sequence goes on along the minus strand of JBBJLS010120009.1, from coordinate 20,328 downwards.
TATTTCCTAAAGTAAGCAACCGAAAAGATGAGGTTGTGGTGATGTTATGTACAGAGTGTGATTCAGATAGAAATGATGTACATCATTTCTATCAGGAAATTGAAAACATCACTTTTCTCTTAACTTCTGAGATGGAGCAATTGTGTGGAAAAAAAGTTTCCAGGAAGTTGATCTTGAGCTTACTGAAAACACTCAGGATAGCCTTCATGAAATGACTCTTGTCTAAGATGAATGTGCCTTTGTGAGCATAAAAGGTCACTGCCAATTTTCAGCCACATACATTCAGCCTGCCAAATCCATCAGAAAGCAGAGCCAGAGATTTCTTTGTCAACAAAAAAAATAACATTCCTACATTTGGTTTTAATGAGAGTAATTTTCCATTACTTTTATTTAAAGTTACACAGAATCCTCAACAATATGATACTAAAAATTTTGTCATTTATCAACTTGCTTTCAGTTTTCAGTGAAATGTGCAGGGATGTTCTTCATGCTTCTTGTAAACTCTGCCAAAATTCATGTCAGAAGCCAGTTGCATTTTTTGCTCCTCAGGATCCAGATCATCCCAATGACAGCTTTACAGATTTTAGATTCTGTGTTCTAGTGCAGATGTTCTGTTTAATCTCCTTATACTCTGAGTATATCAAATGTGCATATAATTTGTCCACTCTACTTCTGTGTGTCTTAAATGTTTGTCTTTTTCAAACATTTTAGATACATATGAGAGAAAGGCAGCTGAGGTGTATGTGGGTAGCTGCTTGAGGAAACAGGTTGGGGTTAAGTTTGGATGGATATGAGGAGAGTTAAAGTCACAGCAGGTGCACAGAAGTAGAGTGGACAAATTATATGCATATTTGATATACTCAGAGTAAGTTTCTCTTAAATGCATTTTCTGCTTAAAACCACGAAAATGTAATGGATGCCTTGAGTCTCAGGAACCCTTATGCATGTGCAACCCACAGGCATGCTCAGATTACAATTATCTGCAAAGAATTGAACACTTCCAAACTTTTTTGTTTATTTTCCACATGCCCCCTAAAGAAAGCTTTAGTTTTTGGAGAGCATACTATAATGTTTTATCCCAATATGTTTAAATCACAGATAAAAAAGTAATTGTACATTTAAAGTGTGTTGTGTGGAGAGGATATTAACTTATTTTCACTTATGAAATCACCAAATGTAATTTGATCGGGGGTGCCCAAACCAGTGTATGTACTCTATATTTTTATCTATCATAAGGAACTCTCACTTCGCTTTCATTTGTTTAACACCTTTTAAAAAGGACATCTGCCCTTTACATTATGTAAAGAAATGGATGAATTGAGGAATTATTCAAAAAATCATGTTTTTAAAGTTCTGAACATTTTTTCTTCTTCCTATAACCGTTATCATTTCTGACAGTAAAAACATTTGGACCACTTTGTTCATTTGGACATTTTGTCAAGGCCTGACCTTGGAATTTTATTTTGTGATATACTGTATGAGTCACTTCATTCATTTAGTAATTCACCTACACCATTACATTTACTGGTCATAAATAATGGGAATGAAAAGACAGCAAAGTATCAGCATAGCCTAAACAGCTGACTGTAACCTACATAGTCTGCACTGGAAATGCAGCAGTGATGCAGATTTCTTCTTGGAAAGTCATGCTAGATAAGCAGAAAACAGTTCCTTCTCAGGGCATCACATCGGTTTCTGTCTTATAAACAGAAATGTTGCATCTGTAATGCTCACTGCCAATGTTCAATGATCAAAGAAACAACAGCCACACATTTTGAAGTAAGACCTTTTATGTTAACTTTGACCGACAGTGTTTTTAATTAAACAGACCTCATGTGTAGTTTCACGCATAAAGTCAGGATACCGAATGTGGCCTTTGGTCAGAGCTTACAGCACCTCCACCAAGCAACTTTCACCAAGCCTCTCATACTCAGACATGTGAGTAGTCTTAAAACCACAGAGCACAAACACTTAACAAATACAGACAAACTCAAATAATCACTCGGTGTTTCTTACCATCTAGATAAGAGGTGCCCAAATCCAGTCCTGGTGGGCAAATGGTGCTGGACACCCTCATTCACACTGTTTTGGACTGTTTTCCTGAATTCACCCAGAATATTCTACCTTCATTTACACTGTTGTAGAATGTTTTCTCATTCACACTATCTACTATGCCCTTACAATTCACACTATTTTGCATGATCTCCCCATTTGCACTGTTTTCAAATGTTTTCCTCAGTCATATCATTTAAATATGTTCTCATTTTTTCACACTGTTCTAGGATGTCCTCCCCATTCTTATAATGTCTTTCATGTTCTCAATTTTTATAATGTTCTCATCATTCATATTCTGGAATGTTCTTCCCATGCACCCTGTTCAAGAATGTTCTCCCCATTCACTGTTATTTAATATTCCCCCTGTTCATGCTGTTATTTAATGTTCCCTCTGTTCATGCTGTTCTAGGACATTTTGTCCGTTCACATCTATTTGAGAATAATTAAATTATAAAGTCAGCCAAAGTACATATTTACTGACCTCACTAGATGTGGTAAACTTTAAGCTGAAATATACCTGACCAGAATCCCGCTTTGTTAAACAAATAAGGTTACATGATAGGTAGGCAGAAACAGCGGTTGCCTCTGATTAAGCAACCTATGGTTAAAGAAGGAAATTAAAGTACTATTTCTTACAGTACATGTCAAGATAGCACTTTCATTTAGCAGAGACTGACCCAAAATAATATAGCTTTGTTTAAGGACCCACCCAGACACACCTAAGAAACAGGGAAATTAGAAAGTCCATGGGAGTAAGAACAAAAACTAGTTTTATTGCAGCTATAAATAAATAATAGCACATTAATCTCATGTGCCTATTGCTCATAAGACTGCTGTCACTCACCCGTAAACGTACAGTCAATACAGCACAATGGCTCTGTTATGACAAGTGTTTGCAATTACATATTATGGAAAAATCCACCTTGTATGAATTGGACATAATGTCACATACATTAGGTAATGGATTTTCACCCATTTGTTAACTTACGCAATACATAACACGTCATTTGGCATTCCCTCATTCTTGTCAGAAAAAGAAAATGAGGTTACTGTAAATTAGTGCGATTGTACTTACTAAACACATTATTTGTCTGTTCAGCACTCAGTAAACAGAACCACAAAACTTGCTATTTAGAGACCTACCGCCAGACCCGGAATTCCCCTCCAACACGCTGCAGACATATTTAAACAAAGAATCTTCCCCTGTGAAGATGAACTTGTTGCCCGAAGAAAAGGGGCTGTTAGCTGAACAGGCTATTAACATTCTACTCCAAGCATGTTGAACTGTCCAGTGATTGCATTAGCAGCAATTAGAAAAGATGTACAGTACTGTGCAAAAGTCTTAGGCACCTTGGAAAATTACACTTAAAACCTGTTTACTACTAGACAGTAGTGTTAAGTTAGTGTTAAAACATGAATATTACAATAAATACAATTAACATTATTACAATAAAGAGTGGTTTTATGTGTGGCAAAGTGTTCTCCTAACCGTTTCCAGACCACTTTCCTCACGGAAGTCCAATATTCATTTTAGCTGCAATCAAATACCTGGTTTGGATTGTTTTACTTCATTAGATTAAATTAGGTGCTGCTTATGGAATTTTCTAAATCCACACAATGACTGTAGGCAATTAGCAGAAATCTGAAACCAAACCTGTGTACTTCTAACCAGCTCACAAAATACCAACTCCTTTTTAGAAAAAAGGAAATCTTGATACTTTTTACTACTTTCTTGTTTGTTTGAGTTTATTCTCATGTTCACTTGTGTTTTTGCTGGCAGAAAGAAACCCACTGCTGATATAAACAGATTCAAAAAGTTTCATAGGTGTCTAAGACTTTTGTACGGTACTGTAGTGGCTGGCTTCACATGACTGGGCAGGACCGTGTGTGAACCTTCACCCTCCCGGTGCTGGTGGTATTGTATGACTGGGGGAACCCTAGCTGATGAGTGGATTTGGCAATTAATTTCCTCCAGAAAATTCTCATCAACATATGTGCCATCTATGGCTGACAGATGGCACACAGAGGGCACTCTACTGAAACTACCACTCCAGTTCCGTATACTGTATGGAAGCATTTGCCATAGACAAGCTTTGAATTTCAAATCATTTTTTTGAAATGCTTCAGAATCAAATATACTTTCTTTGTTTTCTGCAGAGCACAACCTCAGATTGTTCATAATATAAAGCACTTTGTTAGCTTCTTTATAGGAATTGCTATACAGTAAACCACCACTAATTTGCAGTTTAGCAGTCGCTGCCTCTCGTGGATTTTTTCTGGGAACTGAATTAATAATTGTTCGCAGAAAACCTCGCACATGCGTGGAAACCACAGATATCCTCCACAGTTTTTTTGCTTTTGTGTCACCCACGTGTCACGGTTCCCTTCTCTCTCCTGGCCAAGACAGCAGTCGCATACGCAGACTTCCATGATTTAAGCAAGTTTTATTGAAATGTAAACAAAACAAATGGCACAAGGGCCAAACAAAACAAACCCAGGACTCTGGGAACTGTGGCATAAACAATACCAAATATGATGGTGGACCAACAACCAGGTCTACCACTCACCAAATTAAATATAAACTCAAAAACCCCAAAACCCAATCACAACATAGACATGATTTCTCCTGAGCACACCGGCAGCTGAAACAAATAATAACCTAACTCAAACCTAGTATGCTGAGGAATTACATAACACAAAAAAACCCTGGCGGCCTCTAGCAGCTGCCAACCATCACTGTGCCCAGTCATAACAGTATGCCACGCCCCATGTCCTCGAGCTGTTTGGGCACAACGTTTAGCAAGGCAATCAGACACCTGAATGGAATGAACCTCCACTGCTCAGTACCAAGCATAAACATAAACAACCAGCATGAGGACGAGGGGGCATGGCGGACAAGGCCTGGACGTCACAGTCACCTGTACTCAGAGGCGGGAGGCTTGAAAGTAGCCAATCCAAGAATGTTATTTATTTCTCCTTGCTGAGGTATAGTGTCTATTTATTTCAGTATGATTAGCTCAGTGATGCATGTACCTCCCAAAAAGGAGAGGGCTTTGACTATGCGATCATTGCTTAACAGGAATTTTGTTTTATGCTAAAAGACTGATGGTCAGCAGTTGCTTTGTCACTTGTCACATAGGGTTTAGTGGTAAGATTTCCTGGTTTACATCCAGGTGGCCTGCATCAGCATGGGAACTTCCTTTTTTGTGAGAAATGCACAGTGCTTCTTGTGGACTGCTACCTAAGAAATGGGCTTTACTTTGTGTAGTAGCCTAGTTTACTGTTCCTAAGGTCACTGCCTCATTAGAGCATATCAGTCCCTTTATCTGAAGGCTGTGATTTTGAACCTCACATGGAGCATTTGCTGCTTTTAAAATAACACACATGCCCAAAGAAATTGCTGATTTTTTTTCATTCTGTTATTACCAGTGAGTTAGAGGCTGTCCTTCTCCTGTCCCGGGGGTTACTGAATAGCAATTTTTAAAAACACTTATGACCTTTCAAAATGTGCTGCCACAAACAAAGGAAGGTTTTTTAAAAAATTACAGTCTCTATGGACTTCAAGAAGTCATCCTACATGCTTGTGTTGTTACAGAAAATCTGATAAAGTTCCTGTTGCACAGTTGGTGTCATGTCGGAACAGACACACTTGCAGGAACATAGATAAGTATGTCATCAAGATATGAAGGGAGGTGGGCAGCCTTAGATGAACTAAAGACCTTGTTGGAGAAAATTTACATTTTCATCATTGTTAATCATTTATTCTTTCATTTGTTCATTACATTATTCTTTAAGTAGCTCATTGAGTTATGTATAGTTACCTAATTACGTAATGGTTAAAGCATGAGTAGGATCTGTCTTAGAATTATTTACGAGAGTCATATGTGTTTGTGTACCTTCTATGTAGGAGACAGCTTTACAGTGAGAAGGGTCAGAGTTCTCTGTTCTGTCTGTTGATCTTGAGGCTCAGAATGGACAGAACAGAGGAACAACGACATATAGTTTGTGGGCCCTGCACTTCGTATAAGCATTCCGCAAGTTTACTCTGTCTCCAGGGACAGAGGTTTAGACATAACAAGACTGTGAACATGCGTTTCTGGAAGGTCACACGTTGGGCACTAACGTCCGGGGGGACGGCAAAATATTTGCACCTGGACCAGGAGCTGATAGGGGCTTCCTGACTTCCAATTATGGATAGGGCCCTGGGGAGTTGGGTTTACAGAAACACATGGAAACAATTTCCTATAAGAAGGTACCTGAATTTCTCTCTGACAGAAGGAATCTAGACTCTTGGCTGAAGGGACTGCCCCTGAAGACCTGATAAAAGATTCCTGTCTCCGCTTGCAAGCGTGAATAAATCTTTTCTGATTATTTCGAGCAAAGCAGTTTCTTTGTCCTTTTCTGGATCGCTTTTCTCACCCATGTCAGCTCTTTCAGTGACAACCTCTTCAAGATCTCTATACTGAAAGGGTATTTTTACTGAGGAGTCTGCTAATGGACTGTCTATCAACGTAGTTCGAATAAATGTCTCTGTACAATGTTGACTACAGCTAGGAGCCCATTGTCTAATGCTGGACATGTTCCAATCTATTACTGGATTATGTTTCTTTAACCAAGGTAATCCTAAAATCATAAGGGGTTCAGGATGTTCTAATAGAACTTCAGTTTCTCTGAATGTAGTGGTTCTATTCTGAGTCCTAAGGGTCTTGTGTACCAACTGACAGATCTCCCTGCTAAGAACTGTCCACCTAAGGCCCTCACAGGGATAGGGACTGGCAATTTCTCCACCGGGAGCCCTGGACACAAAATTCCCCGCCGATCCAGAATCTATAAGAGTGGAGACAAACACAGACACATTAGATACAGAGAGATGGGTGGTAACAGTACATTGTGTCTCTGGTGCCAGAGTCATGGAAAGAGTCAAAGAGGGAGATGTGACCTTTGGGTTAAGGAGTGGACAGGCGGCCACCAGATGTTCACTACCTCCACAATACAAACACAAGCCCTCTTGAAGGCAATGTTTCCATTCTTGTGGTGTTAGCTTGTGGGCTCCGATCTCCATGGGCTCCTGTGAGTCTTCCTCCTGCAACACAACTGTTGCTGATTTCACTTTTCCACTTGACTTGAGGTTCATGGCGCTTGGGGGTATACTGGGGCTTTTGGCTAGTTGGTGTTAGTCGAGCTTGATCGCTAATGTTATGAGCTGGTCTAAGGTCAACACTTCGTCCCTCCATGCCAGTTTGCGCTGTAAATCAGAGTTCAGACCATTAGTACTAAGGTTCTACTTACAGACAAAAGGTATGTGTGACATTTTGGGTAGGTGACGACATTTTGGGTAGGTGACTCAATGACTGAGCACCGTATTCCACATCTTTCCTGTTTAAATACCATTTCCATTATCCTGTGTGCGTCACATGTCTGGCGTGTGTGACAGTATACCCACACCAGGACGGACCCGGTTGGGAGGATATCCAACAACGGTAGTCCTGGATGAGGGAGGGATCCAGTATCAACCAATCGGGGACCTAAGATCGTTTTTTCTGAACCGTAGTCTTCCCAGTCTATCAAGTACTGGGTGCCTCGGCCACGGCGTCGCAAGTAGAGGATCCGCCGGACGGTATACACAGGACCACCGTCAATGATCCGAGGTGGAGGGGGAGCTGGTGCCGAAGGAACCAGAGGTGAAGGGATGAAGGGCTTGAGCTATGATGAGTTGAAGATTGGATGAATCCGGAGACAGGCAGCAGGAGCCAGAAGGTGACAGGGTTGATGCAGTGGGTGATTCTGTAGGGACCAATGTATCTGGATGAGAGCTTTCTTGACTCTGTGTGCAGTTGGAGGTTGCGAGTAGATAGCCAAACCCTGTCACCAACATAGAACATGTGTGAGTACTGGCAGTGATGCTGTTAAACGTAGCATGTGTTGTGGGCTTGCTGCCAGAGCTGCCATCACCTGTGTATCAACTGTTGGGCCGATGGTACATCAGCCTCCACCTCCTGGTGTTCAAACATGGGAGGTAGGAAACCGTTGCTTGCCTTAAAAGGACTGAGACCAGTGGCTGAGGAGGTGAGTAGGTTGTGTGACAACTCAGCCTAAGTGAGGTAGCGGGCCCAGGAGTGCTGACAATCTTTGACGAAACACCTCAGGAAGTGCTCCAGTTGTTGGTTGGTCCGCTCCGTCTGACCGTTAATCTGAGGGTGTTATCCGGATGACAGACTACAGGTAGAATCGATCAGACAGCAGAAGGCCTTCCAGAACTTGGCTGTGAACTGAGGCCCTCTGTCCGAGACGATGTCCCTGGGGAACCCATGAAAATGGACTACATGCTCTATTACAAGTTCTGCAGTGGTCTTGGCAGTGGGGAGTCCAGTGAGAACCAACAGGTGCACGGCCTTGGAGAACCGATCAATGATGGTTAAGATGGTGTTCTTTCCCTCCGAATCCGGCAGACCCGTGATGAAGTCCAGCACGGGATGGTGAGGGACTGGGAGAGGTTGGAGGACGTCTGAACTAGGTTGGTTAGAGATCTTGGCCCTGACGCACACCAAGCAATCCTGAATGAACTCTTTGGCATCCCAGGCCATGTTGGTCCACCAGAAGGCTCGTCGAAGTAGAGAGAGGGTTAGGTTAATTCGGCGGTGACCCGCTATGGCTGAGGAGTGGGCCCACTGGAGGGTGTTCAATCAGAGTCCAGTGGGGACGAAGAGTCATCCAGGTGGGGTGTCTGCCGGAGGGGTCTGCCCCTGGTGGATCCGATCTTCCAACTCCCACTGGAAAGGCAAAACACTCATCTGAGGTGGTAGGACAGGCACGGGGTCCGCCCAGGGGCTTTCTACTTGATGTTGTCAAGAGAGAGCATCCACCTTGGTGTTTTTCGACCCCAGGCGATAAGATTAAATATCACTGCTGAGTGAGATTGAATTTTCTCGAGAAGAAACTGCAGGGATGCAGTTTCTGGTCTGGACCTCGTTGGGAGAGGATGGCCCCTACGGCCACATCAGAGGCCTCCACCTCCACAACAAATAGCTTGGCAGAGTCCAAGTGTTGATGAATGGGGGCTGTGGTGAAGAGATGGCAGAGATGGTGGAAGGCTTGGGTGGCTTCGGGAGTGAGGTGAAATGGTGTCCAAGAGGGCTTGGTGAGGGCAGTAAGAGGCATCACAATTGAACTGAAGCCCAGAATAAAGCATCTATAGAAATTTGCAAACTCCAGAAAATGCTGGAGCTGCTTAAGCGAATTGGGTAGAGGGCAATTACGCACAGCATTCAGATGGTGGGTGTTCATGTCCACACTGTGGGACTACAAACCCAAGAAATGTGGTGGAGTACCGGTGGAAAGTGCATTTTTCCAACTTGCAGAACAGTTGGTGGGCCAGCAACCTCTTTAACACTGCCCTGACATGCTGGGTGTGTTCCTCCAAAGTCTTCAAGTAAATGAGGATGTCATCCAGATATGCAAAGCACCAATGACCCAATATGTCACGCAGTACATCATTAATGAACTGCTGGAAGGCTTTTGGACTATTGCACAAGCCGAACAGCATCACCAGGGTCTCATAATGGCCGGTGGGAGTGATGAAGGCCGTCTTCCACTCATTGCCCTCCTTGATGTGGATGAGGTTGTACACGCTCCTAAGATCCAGCTTGGTGAAAATGGAAGCACCAGAGAGGGCATCCAGGGCGGTGTTGGTCATCGGGAGTGGATGACGGTTCTTCATGGTGATTTTGTTCAGTCCCCGATAGTCGACGCATGGACGGAGACCCCTGTCTTTCTTTTTAACAAAGGAGAACCCCATGGTTGCTGGAGAGGTCAAAGGATGGACGGTTTCTTTGACGGAGGCCCTCAGAAACAGTCTTCCATGGCCTGACTGGAGGTCGATGGTTAGGTCGTAGGGCTGGTGAGGAGGAAGTTGGATGGCCCAACTCTTGCTGAACACTTCTGCTAGGTCACAGTATGGGATGGAAATGGTCTCCACGTCAATATTGGGGACCCTGGAGACAGAGCTCCTGACAGGTCAGGCCCCATTGTAGAATTTTCTGCTGGGTCCAAGAGATGAGTGTGTGGTGACAGAGAAGCCAGGTGTGTCCAAGGATGATGGGAGGTGAGGTGAGATGAGTGATGTAGCAGGTGATCTTCTCCTGGTGCCTCCTGGTCCAGAGATGTAGGAGGTGTAGGTTGAGTTTGGTGTGATGGGGTTGGAGTGAAGGGGACGACCATCCACAGTGGTGATGTTGATCGGCTGGGATTACGCCTCAGTTTCCACATCCAGCCAGGCAGCAAAAGCCTGGTTGATGAAGTTGCCAGCTGCCCCTGAATCCACAAAGGCTGTGACCCCGACCTGTTGGTGGCCCAGCTGGATGTGGCCCTAAACCGTTAGAGTAGTAGTCCAGGTGAGTTCCTTCCCCTATTCTCCTGGTCTGGCTGTTTCCCTGGCGGAGAGGACAGACTTCTTGGTGGTGGTCAGGGGAGGCGTAATAGGGAATAACGACAAGAACTCTCAGGGAGGCGCACCCTAACAGCATGGGTTCCCTGGCTCCTGATGAGTGGGCCTCTGACAGTGGTGAAGATTCTGTAAGGCTGATGGTTTTGGGCCAGTGACTCGCTGGCGGCAGGGTACAAGGAGCTGGCCTCGGGCGAGCGTTCATGCGCTGGTCGAAACTCAAAGAGCAGAAACAAGTTGGTGAGAAAAACATTGCAATTCCAATCTACACCATTCAATTTTTGGCAGTAGCAACAGGACAAGACAACATTTAGTGCTGTTGATATTTGAATGGAAATAATATTATGACACATACTGTATTCAAGCAGCAGAGTCACTAGGTGTGTAAAAATGCAGAACAGAGGTCGACAGAAAAAAATATAAATTGCTCAAATAATGCCAGCAGCATGACAGAGAATGTGCGGTATATAATAAACATTATTGAGAGGGGCAGTTGTGGATTCATTTACCAGACGCTTTTTATCCAAAGTGACTTTCATTCCCTAACTACAGGGGACAGTCTCCCTGGAGCAACTTGGGGTTAAGGGCCTTGCTCAGGAATCCAGTGGTGGTGCTGAAGGTAGGATGCGAACCCATGACCGCTTGGTTCAGAGGCAAGTACCCTACCACTAGGCCACCACCACCCCTCTCCCAGGTGTCATATCTGGCAGAATAGCTAGGTTTGTATATGAACTGTGTTACAAGAAGCAGAACTTCAGTTCAGAGGTGTGTTTTGTGTGGAACTTGTGTGTGTGCGATTCTCCACTCAGGAGTCATTGATGTTCAGTCAAAAGTGATCATGTTCTGCCCTCCAGAAATCAACAACTATCTCTTTTGGTTTGTTCATATTCAGAGACAGGTTGTTGGCTCTGTGCCAGTCTGTCACACCACTTCTCTCCCCACTACTGTTTGATCATTAATTATAATATATATCTATATATATCCACCCTGGTGGATCTGATCTACCAACTACCACCAGAAAGGCAAAACAATCATCTGAGGTGGTAGGACAAGCACGGGGCTTTCTACTTGATGTTGTCTTTCTTCCAAAGAAGAAAAAACCTGAGTGGGGCAGTGTTATCAGTTACATAACATTACACCAGCAAAGGTCTATTTTGGTAATATCCATTTCCTTATGCATTCTTAAATGTGGCACTATAGTTATATACACCACCCTGTCTTCTTACTAGCAAGAGGAAGTGTCTTCTTAGGGATTCTTGTATGCTTGGTACAGATAATACCATGAAACATGAAGAAGTTCTTGTAAGGAAAGGGAAATACTTTGATGGCACCAGGTCACAGAAAAATACTTCCATGAAGTACATTTTTTAACTGAGCATATTGTATAACAGAAGGAAAGCTGACATCAAACACCAGCTCACATTGCCTTACTTTGCCAACATATTACATGCTGATTGTCATGTCTGGGGACAGTCTCCTTTTGTTTTGGATTCTGGCCCTTGTGCATTTTGTTTTGTATTTTTGAAAATAAAGAAACAAAGAAATGGAAATGAATGTCTGCCTCCACGCCCACCCTCATTTGGGGATGAAGTGGATACGTGATACTGATAGTATTATAGCCTTCTGAGGATGTGCACTACAGATAGATAAACAAATATACAAACACTTTTGTATTTGTTATTTAATATACTGCACTCACATAATGTCTGATGATTATGTACTTTACGTTCTACATATTATTAATTAATTATCCTAGCTGCTTATTCTCACCAGGGGTGCTGGGCCCTATGGCAGTGCCATAGTGTAGAAGAAGAAACACCATTTAGTTTGCAAACCCATTGCAGGGCAGACATACAGACAAATACAATTACACCAAGGAGCAATCAAGCATCTCCAATTAATCTGACACACCATTCTTTGTGGAAAAAAGATGAAGCTCTTGGTGGAAACCCATACAGAGGCAGGGAAAACATGCAAACTCTACAAAGAAAGGCCCCTGGATCCTATGCATTGGAATCAAACCTATGCCTTTATTTGTGTGAGGAGACAGCACTAAACACTGCACCAAACTAACAATGCAAAAAATTATTGTGTAAATTGTATCTGAAACCCTGGAAAGGTTCATGTAAAGTTCACGAAATCATATTCAATGATAACATGATTTCTCTCAGAAGAGAAGATAAAGAACATGACAGATAAACTAGTCACATGAAAAAAGCAACAAGAATTACAGTTACATAGAGAACAAAAAGCAATGAACTTAGGAAATGATTCAGTTTGTCATTGTCGAAGAACAAAGTTGTTTGTATAATCCTAAGAATGCCATGTTTACAGTCAAGTACAGTGGCGGCAGCATCATGATGTGGGCCTGTTTCTCTGCAAATAGTACTGGGTTGTTACACAAATTGAATGTATTTGAATTATTTCTCCTGTAAACCCACGGATTCAATGCATACTGGAAAGGATTCAGTGCATACTGGAAAGTGGCATACTCCTGCCACTAGATGGCACACTGCAAATGCAACCTGCAACGTCAGACGGTATTCATATTATGGTAATGCATGTGATGCAGTGTTCCCGTGTGGACATCTGAAAGTAACGTACGCTGTTTGACTGTCTGTATTGTTGCACATTTGGAATTAAAACTAACAAAAACTCCACACACTGAGTATTCATTTATTCAAGTGTATTTGGTGTTCTGGACGAGCTCCACTGAGGAGCTGTTGATGTTCAGTGGGGAATGGTCACAATATGCCCTCCTGAAGTCAACAACCATCTCTTTTGTTTTCTCCACATTCAGGGACAGGGTGTTGGCTCTGCACCAGTCCATTAACCGTCCCATGTTGCAGAGTCGTGGTGCTGAAGATATTTCTTCCTATCCTGGCTGACTGAGGTCTCGCAGTCATGAAGTCTAGGATCCAGTTACAGCCTCCCAATTAGGTGCTGAGGAATTATGGTGTAGAATGCTGATGGTATTTAATCTGAATACTTCTTTTCCAAAACTGTGTACCATGGCCTAAACCATCATCAGATACCCCCCCCCCCCCAAAAAAAAAAAGATAACCTCATTAAACAAATGAAATAAAGTTATTACATGTAATATTGCTTATCTGTGTTTAACAAAAACATGTGGACCTCTAGGATTAGCAGTTCATTTTTGTGAAATTAGTCAAAGTGAATACAATCAGGTGTAAGTTGGTGCCCTGTTTTACTTAGAGAACGAGGATCAATCAAAGTGAGATCTTCATAACGTGTTTGAGGGAGTGTGTCATGAGATTTCAGAAGAGTTTAGAAAATGAGTTGTTGAAATGTATCAATAGGGAGAAGGTTACAAAATCATACCTAAAGGGTTTCAACAATCTACAGTCAGACAGACTGTGCAAATGGAGGAAATTTAAGATCACAGCTGACCTCCCCAGGAGTGGTTGACCTACAGAGTGACATCTGGGTCTGCAGCCAGCTACCTTAATCCTATCATTCAGGCTTATGTTCCTACCAACACCCTCCGCTCCACCAAGCAACACAAAGAAAGCCCATTCCAGATTCTTCTCTTTTGTGGTTCCCCGCTGGTGGAATGAGCTGCCTAAGCTGACCAGGGCAGCAGAATCCCTATTCAGAGAGCATCTCCTCTCCTAATGCATCTTCTTGCACTACTCTTACATAAAGTTTTTGCAGTTAGAACTCTCCTCTGGTTCTCACACTGTCCTGTGTGTTTTCTCGTATTGTAAGTCGCTTTGAATAAAAGTCCCTGCCAAATGAATGTAATGTAAGGTAATGTAATGTGGTAGTATCGTAATTTGGGCCTGTTTTGCTGCATCTGGGGGAGGATGCCTTGCCATCATTATTGAAATAATAAACTCTGAATTATACCATCAAATTCTAAAAGAAAATGTCACAACATCTGTCCATACACTGAAACTCAAGAGAAAGTGGGTCATACAGTGAGATAACAACATTAAGCAAAAGTTTACTTGATTTTTTACATCACTCACAGATATGTAATAATGGATAATTTTTAATAAATAAATAAATGGCCAATAATAATGGTTTGTCTCATTTATTTAGTTGTTTAAAATGAGTAGGTAAGGCTCAAGATTTTATGGCACTCAGACGCTGTATGAGGTGTGGTTGCACTTATGAGGGACTTTTATACCTTTTTTATTTAAAAACTGCTAACTGAGGTTTTGTGACATCTCCAGCAGGTCGGATATTAGCGGCTTAAACAACAATTCCTTAGGGCCAAAACATCACCAAAACAAAACACTCCCCAAAATATTCTTTCTTCCATGCATCTGTTTTAAATGTGATATAACTATAGTGACTTCCATGTGCATTTCCACTGGACAACACATACAGCCAAATAAAGCCACCAGTCCTTATGGCCTATAAAGCTTCCAGTTTTTCCAGTTGTGATCCGGAAATGTTAGCTACACCCAACATTGCATAATAAGCAACTGAGTTACACCTTGTAGCAGGTATGTCAAAAACAGGCATGTTCTTGATTTTCTCTTCTACGAATCTGAAACTGAACTCATGAATGCCTTGTTAATTTGATGATGAATGGAATCAGGTGTGGCCTGCTTTCACTGTCTCTGGCAGAAGGGTTTAAAAGATACTTCAAGGGTAAAAAGTAAAAAAAAAACAGTAGTAAAAGAGGTAAAAGCTGGTAAAAGTGTTGTTGCTTAAATAAAACTTCCAGTCAAGAGGATGACATAATACCATATTGTTATTGGCTATTGGGATTGTGATATGCATTGCAATATATTAAATCTATATTTATGAAGACTAGTCATGTCATTTTATTCAGAATTGTTCATGGATCTAATAGGATGTAGATGTCACTGAGAAAAGAAACTGAAAATAAACATCTGGGATTTTATGGACTGATAAGTGTAAATATGTAATTTAGATTTGGTCTGTGAGGTGCAGAGAATGCAGCCAACTTCTTGATGATTTTAGAATGTTTGCATAGAATATCTTGAGCAACATTCGATGATTCCTTAAATACTTGTGTTTCACTCTAGTGTGCAGTTTGTCTAAAATAGAAACACTTATGATTATGCACAATTGTAGACACGTCGCTCTGGATAAGAGTGTCTGCTAAATGCTGTAAACATAACACGGGAAGAGAATCATAACACAGGAAGAGAACTATCAGTGATGCCAGTAACAGGAAACATCTCACCATCTATATCATGTAACTACATCTCAGGAACTATAGACATAGGTCAGAACGTAGCATCTTCAAAATATTTACAAGAATTTCATGAGTTCATAGTGTTCCATTTTGCCAGCAGTTTATCAATGTGCATTCAAACTCCACAAGTTTATGCAGAATCCTCCGGTGAGCAGATAAGATCCACCTGAGAGCTTCTGAATACACACTTTAAGGGTCAGATGACCTTTTTCTTTAAATGCCTTGTATTTCTTACATTTAAAAAGTGATCCAGAAATAATTCACAATCTTGATAACTTTTACATTTTTTTCCAAATGATAGCACCATCTGTTGTCTATTTCCAGATGTAAAAAATGTTTTTTTTTAAGCAGTGTGTTGGGAGTGGTGTTGATTGTGGGTCTTTATTCTGTGTATGCGCTGTTATTTTCAAGTGATTCTTTTTTTTTCTGTAATTTTCCCAAGGGTCATTATATAATTAATTAAAAACTGACATTCAGATTTAGACTTTACACTTTTATTAACATTATGCTGCCATTGTCACATTTACTAGAGATCTAACGTAACTGAAATGTTACACCAAACTTTTTACAGCACAATAAATCTTATCAGTGCAGGTTAGCAGTATCCCATATCGAGTCCTGCAGGTCAGGTGACACCAGGTACAGAATGGAACAGAATACCAGTTGGGCTGTATGGCCACTGTCTATGTGCCCCTGACCACCTGGTTCCTTTGTAAGCCTCAGAACACAAGGCAGGAGGGGTCGAATACTTGGGAATGAATATATACAAATAAATTAAATGAATTATATATTGACATATGATATTGCATTAAAGCTTATTTTGGCTTGAAGAAAAGAGAAATCTTCACACACATACGCACACAAACACACACACAATCTTCAAATCTTACACAACTCCAGCATGTTCTTTTATCAAGTACTTTATTGCTGCCTCCTGGTGGTTAAGCCTGTTATTCATGACAGATTTCAGAATCAGAATCAGATTTTTTCATAAAGGATAGAGAAAGATTAAATATTACAAAGTGAAATAGTAGAATGTTTCTCTAATAATTTTTTAAACTTTGAATTATCATCTACACGTAAGAGTCCTGTCTTGGGGTGTCTGGTTAAACTCTCTCTTACCTTTTTACAGCAGAGGATTTTTAATTTGTTTTTTTTTCCAAGAGAAGAGTCACCCTGTTCCAAGTGGAGTAAGAGTTTGTTTTCTTATATTAACGAAACATTTAGGTTGGTTGGTATTCAGCTGGTTTAACTCTTACAGTGTTCCCGAGTTTATCTAAATATCATCAGCAGTTCAGTACTAATTATTGTTATGATTATTATTATTATAGTACTGTATTGATTTATTTAAAACTGTGAGACATTTCTCCCATTTATGATAAAATCAAATCAAAGCACTTTATTGTCACATCACACAGCTTGACTGAGCAGCAATGGTATGATAACATGCAAGCAACATATACTGGGGTGAGAAAGAAAAAAAGATTTAACAATTTGCATATGTACAAAATATATACAGTATAAAGTGAAGATATGTCAATGGTAAGTTGTGCATATGGACAGAATATATACAGTGTAAAGTTAAGATGTGCCATGGGAAAGTTGTGCCAAGGTTTGAGTTGTGCAGAGCAGCCATGTGCAAATTACAGTGAGTGGTGATGTCAGTACAGTGTGCATATGTGTCAGTGGTGAGAGTTCAGCAGTCAGATGGCTTGATGGAAAAAGCCGCGCTGCAGTCTGCTGGTCCGGGAACGGATGCTGCTGTAATACTGTTACAAAGCATCATTATAGGAACTTAAAGGCAACAGTCTTGTACAGAGCACCGCGTATCAGTTCTGCATAGTCCCACATAACCTAAAATACAAAAGTACAGTTTTAATGTTCTGTGCCAAATCACAGTGCATTTGTGGTTGTTACTTAAATATGTTCAAAAGTACTTTTTTCTGATAATGCAACGCAGATCTAAACCATACCCTTTGAATTTGTACAAATGACTAAATAAATGATATACATAATACATTGATATGATGTTGCGTTATAACTTGATTTGGCTTGAAAAAATGAGAAGAAATCTAGAATCAAATTTCACAAACACACACACACACACACACACACACACACACACACACACACACACACACACACACATACATTTAAAATCTCACACAAACTCAGCATGTTCTTTTATTCCCAAACAACAAATCAGCAGACAAGGAGGAGCTGGAGAGGGTGCAGAGAGAGCTGAAAAGACTCAGGGATGGGAAAGACAGCTACAGGCAAAGGATGGAGAACCAGCTGCAGCAGAACAATGTCAGCAGAGTCTGTAGAGGTCTTAGAACCATCTCAGGCCACAACTCTCCGCTGGTGGGGGATCTGAGTTGGGCAATTGAACTGAACCACTTTTTCAACAGGTTTGATTCATCTGCCCCTGCCTCTCCACCGATACTGCCCGCCCTGATGCAGTCCCCAAAATCTGCCCACCCCCACCTCTGTTTCAGCTCAGACACTTCGCACCTCCTCTACACTTCTACACTCCCTGCATCACTGGACCCACTTCAGTTTGCCTACCAGCCTGGCATTGGAGTGCATGATGCTGTAATTCACCTCCTACATCGTTCCCTCTCTCACCTGGAGACGGCTGGGAGCACTGTGAGAATCATGTTCTTTGATTTCTCCAGTGTTCAACACCATCCTACCCACAATCCTGAGGGATAAAATGGAGTACACAGGAGTGGACCATCACCTCACAACTTGGATCCTGAACTACCTCACTAACTGACCACAGTGTGTGAGAACCCAGGGCTGTGTGTTGGACAGGGTCGTCTGCGGTAGTGGGGCAGTGCAGGGAACGGTTCTGGCACTGTTTCTCTTCTTGTAGGACTTCTCCTACAACTCCACCAACTCCTTCCTGCAGAAGTTCTCTGATGACTCTGCAATAGTTGGCCTCAACACAAAAAAGGGCAGAGCAGGCTGTACCTGCTGCGGAGGCTCAGTTCTTTTGGGGTGCAGGGGCCTGCTCTGGAAGACCTTTTATGACTGGCATCAGCCATCTATAATGGTGTGGTCTGCTGGGGCAGCAGCATCATGGGGACAGAAAGAAACTGATCAGGCTGATCCAGAGGTCCAGCTCTTTTCTGGGATGCCCTCTGGAGCCAGTGGAGGTTGTGAGTGACAGGAGAATGGTGGATAAGCTGCCATCTCTGTTGGACAACATCTCCAACCCCATGCAGGAGATTCTTGACAGCACTGAACAGCTCCTTTAGTGGCAGGCTGCTGCATCCATGATGTGGGAAGGAGAGATTCCACAGACTCGCACATCCAAACACCACAGACCGATCAGTTGAGGTTTCTCTGATGTGCAATATTGCTCTCATGCAATTTTAACTG
The DNA here is from genome assembly GCA_037577275.1 of Bryconaethiops microstoma. Taxonomy (NCBI): domain Eukaryota; kingdom Metazoa; phylum Chordata; class Actinopteri; order Characiformes; family Alestidae; genus Bryconaethiops; species Bryconaethiops microstoma. The sequence goes on along the minus strand of JBBJLS010120009.1, from coordinate 1,249 downwards.
GATTAAGCAAATAGGTAAGAGTCTCCCATTGGATAATTACTGCATGGATGACTACGTTTCAGCTGGCAACAAGTTATTTAACCCTAACTGATGCAGTGAGTAGCTTCTCATTTCTTAAACAACCATGTCGGAAGACACATACTGTGGTCATGGAAAAGATGTTAATCTGTTTCAGAAGGGTCAAATTATTGGCATTCATCAAGCAAAGAAAACATCTAAGGAAAATGCTGAAACTACTAATACAGGGTTAAGAACTGTCCAATGCTTTATTAAAAACTGGAAGGATAGTGGGGAGCCATCATTTTCTAGGAAGAAATATGGTTGGAAAAAACCTTGAATGATTGTGATTGACAAACACTTAAACGTTTGGTGAAATCAATTCGTAAAAAACAACAGTAGAACTCACGGCTATGTTTAATAGTGAAAGTATTTCCACACGCACAGTGTGAAGAGAACTCAAGGGTTTGGGACTAAATAGCTGTGTGACCTTAAGAAAACCACTTATCAGTAAGGCTAATCAAAAAATGCTTCAATTTGCTAGGGAGCATAAAGATTGGACTCTTGAGCAATGGAAGAAGGTCATGTGATGAGTCCAGATTTACCCTGTTCCAGAGTGATGGGCACATAAGGGTAAGAAGAGAGGCAGATGAAGTGATGCACCCATCATTGCTAGTGCCTTCCGTACAAGCCTGTGGGGGCAGTGCTATGATCTGGGGTTGCTGCACTTGGTCAGGTCTAAAGAATTAGGTCAGCTTACCTGAATATATTAAATGACCAGGTTATTCCATTAGTGGAATTTTTCTTTCCTGATGTCACGGGCATATTGCAAGATGACAATGCCAGGAACATCGGGCTCAAATTATGAAAGAGCGGTTCAAGGAGCATGAGGCATCATTTTCACACATGGATTTGCCACCACAGAGTCTAGACCTCAACCCCATTGAAAATTTGGGATGTGCTGGAGAAGACTTTGCACAGCAGTCTGACTCACTATAAAATTTTGGCGACAAATTAATGCAACTCTGGACAGTTGTGATATTGTAGAAGCTTAGCGAAATGATGCCACAGCGAAACGTGCTGTAATCAAAGCTAAAGGCAGTCCAACGAAATATTAGAGTGTGTGATGGGCAATGTGTATATATATGTGTGTGTGTGTGTGTGTGTGTATATATATATATATATATATCTTTGTTATATTGCAGCCAGTTGCTAAAATCATTTAAGTTCATTGTTTTTTCTCATTAATGTA